>JACDOX010000827.1:24975-42913 GCA_014549065.1 Cardinalis cardinalis | reverse complement strand
TTTTATCTTAAAAAGTCATTACAAAAAGAGCCATCGAGGAGTCTCCTACAAAAACAGGTTAGTGTTTGTCCCGGGGGGGGAATTTTGGGGGGGGGGTCGTCACATTCTGTCCCCCCCTACCCCAAGCCCCACCCTGACCCCCCTTTGGTGCTCTCAGCTCGTAAAACCCCTTAAAAATTGCACGTGACGTTTGGTTCTGAACAGCTTTCGGCAGCTCCCGGGGGTGGGGGCGGATGTGGGGGGGCTGCTTTTCACTCCCCCCCAAAAACGAGGGCCTGGGGGGTGCCTTTGTTCAGCCCCCACCCCAAAATTTGAGGGGGGAAAGGTTGGGGAGGGAAGAGTGCAGCGGAGCTGGGCAGGTCCCAGCCCAGGGGAGGGGATGCTGCATGTGAGGGGGGGCTTACAATCAATTTAGGGGTGTGGGGGGGTCACGGAAATTTTTTTTGGGGGGGGGCACAACCGTTTTGGGCGGGGCAAAACACCAGGGACAACCCCCAACCCCAGCCCCCGCAGGGATGGGACCCCCGAGKTCGTCCCAGCTTTGTGCCCCAACCCCAAAAAGGAGACCCAGCCCCCCCCCAAAAAAAAGGGAGACCCAACCCCTCCCCCGACACTCTGAGAGTTGTGGGTATTTTGGGGGAGGGAGGGGGGGGGATTGTGGCTCGTCCAGGAAAAGGGAGGGGAAAAAACCAACAAAACACCAAAATTTACCCTGTTCCATGGAGCTGCCCGAGGGGACGGCTCAGCCCCGCTGCTGCGAGGGAGGGGGGCACATCCTGCCACCCCCCCGTGGCCCCAGCTGGTCCCTTGTCCCCTCCCCGGGCCGGGTGCAGAGCGTGGGCATGCGGGGACCCCCCCCCGGTGTCCCCATGCCTCCCCCCCGAGGGGCTCACAGAGGGGCTGGGGGGGCTCGGGGAGCAGGAATGGGAGGGCAAGGTGGGGGGGGCACCCGGGCCGTGCCCCCCCGGCTCAGAACTCCACCTTGCAGGCGGGGAAGGTCTCGTCCTGCATGGCCACGGTGCTGTTGCTGCCCAGCACGGTGATGCCCAGCTCCTGCTGCCGCTCGTGCGTCTCCTGGTACCACTCGTGCATCACCAGCGAGTCGAAGGTGGGGATCAGGGTCACCTGCAGGGACGGCCAGGCCACCCTGTCACCACCCCTGGGGCTGGGAAGGGGCACCCAGGACACTTTGGCACCCCCAGAGCATCAGGAGGGGCACCCAGGACACTTTGGCACCCCCNAGCATCAGGAGGGGCACCCAGGACACTTTGGCACCCCCAGAGCATCAGGAGGGGCACCCAGGACACTTTGGCATCCCCAAAGCATCAGGAGAGGCACCCAGGACACTTTGGCATCCCCAAAGCATCAGGAGGGGCACCCAGGACACTTTGGCACCACCCAGATATCGGGAAGGAACCCCCAGAACACTTTGTCACCCCTGAGCAGTGAGAAGGGACCCCAGGACCCTTTGTCACCCCCAAATATTGGGAAGGGACCCCGAGGACACTCTGTCACCCCCAAATATTGGGAAGGGACCCCAGGACACTGTGTCACCCCCCAGCACTGGGAAGAGACCCCCAGGACACTTTGGCACCTCCCAAATATCAGGAAGGGAACCCAGGGACACTTTGTCACGCCCCAGCAGTGAAAAGAAACCCCAAGGACACTTTATCAGCCCCCAAGGAAGCCCGAGGACACTTTGTCACCCCCCAATATGGGGAAGGGACCCCGAGGACACTTTGTCACCCCCCAATATGGGGAAGGGACCCCGAGGACACTTTGTCACCCCCAAATACGGGGAAGGGACCCCGAGGACACTTTGTCACCCCCCAGCACCCTGAGGGAGCCAATCCCAGCCCTCCCCACAGCCCAGGCCGGGCACCCACCTGGATGTCGATGCCCCACTGGTGCTTGCCCGCCAGGAGGGCATCGAGCAGCGGCCGCAGCACGCCCTCCTTCAGGTGGTCATCGCCGCTGACCACGTAGCAGAGCGCGCGGATCCGCCGGAAGAACTCCTCGTCCACCGTGCGGGCGCTCCACGAGCCGGGCAGGTACGCCAGGTCCACGTACACCGGGGGTCCCTGGGGGGCCGCGGCCCTGGGGCCTGCCAGGACAGGGGGACAGCGTCACGGAGGTCCCCGMAGCGCCACCCTGCAGCGCCACCCCTCGCCGCCCGCCCGTACCTGCCGGCGATGCCCGCCCAGCTCCGGCTGCCGGCCGGGCCGCGGCGCTGCGGGCGTTGCTGGACGGTCCCTTCTTGTCCCCAAGGGGCGGCCTGGCCTTGTCACCCGCAGCGCCGGCTGGAGGCCTGGCCTTGGTGGCCGAGGGGACGCGGGGGGGCTCGGCTTTGGGGGCCGAGCCCACGCGGGACGGGGTCCTCTTCACCTTGGTGCCCGAGGGCTCCTTCCGGCCGGGGGGCAGCGCCTCGGGGTCCACCATGCAGATTCCGGGCTGGGCAGGGAGGGGACACGGGTCCTTCAGGGGGGCTGGCAGAGGGTCACACGCTCTGGCCACGCCGCGGGGCGGCCGCTCCGAGTCCTCGTCCGACTCCAGCCCGTCGGCCAGGACGGACGGGCAGTCCTCGGTGGCCGGAGGGACGTCGGAGTCGGACAGGGTGGGCAGCGACTCGCTGACCGACGTGGGGGGCGTCTCGCCCGGCCGGCCCCGGGGCGGCACCAGCTCCTGCGAGGGGTCGCTGTCCGACAGCTCCCGCGGGCTGGCGGCGGCCGAGGGCGACCGCTCGGATTTGGGGTGCTCGAACTCGCAGGGGGACACCAGGCACAGGTCCACGTCGTGGGGCGAGTCCGAGCGGCGGCCGGGCCGCGGCGCCGCGTCCCCATCGGCCCAGGGCGGGTGGTGGCACGGCCGCAGCGGCAGGGACAGCCCTCCTTTGGTGGCCTCGGGCTCCTGCGCGTCCCCGGAGGCGCGGGATCGCCGCCCATCCTCCGGGGGGGACTCGCTGACCGGCGGCAGCACCTGCTCGAAGGACACCGAGAGCGACTCGTCCACCTCGGTGGAGTGCGGCGAGCCCACCTCGGCCGGCAGCGAGGGCGTGGTGATGGTGGGGGACACGTCGGGGACATCATCCTTGAAGGGGCTGAGGGACAGACACCCCGCCTGCTTGTCCGGCACCGAGCCCTCCTTGCCCGCCGCGGCCGCCGGCCACGCGCTCTGCTGCCGGGCGGCACCGGTGCCCGGCTCCTCGGCGCCCTCCTCCACCGGGGACTGGTGGAAGGGCGTGTGGCCGGCGCTGGCCGGCCCCGAGCTGGCGGGGGACATCATCTCCAGGGTCTTCTCCTCGGAGCTGCCGCAGGGATCCTCGGCGCCCTCGGGGCCGTGGTTGAGCAGCCCGGTGGGCGTCAGGTCGAAGTTGACGCTGCGGTCGCTCTTGGGGGTCTTGGCCACGGGCGACGGGGGGCACACGGCTCGCAGGGGGCTGCTCTCCAGGTAGCGCAAGCGCTGGGGGCTCTCGGGGTCTTCCAGGCCGTTCTCCAGGCAGGACGGATCCCCCGGGCGCCGGTTCCCCCCGTTCTCCAGGGATAAAGGCTCCAGCTCGCTGTCGGCCGTGGCRATGCCTTCATCCGTGGATTCTTCCTTCCTCCTCCTCCCGCCCTCCCGCTCGGCCTCCGGCAGCATCTCCTCAGGGGAGGAGGACTTGGAGCCATCCGACGTCCCCGGCTCCTTCCGGGTGGTTTTAGCCTTGGGTTTCTCTGGTTCTTTCTTCAGYGGGGATTTCTTGATGCTGCCGGCCTTGGCCAGGGGCTTGCGGCTCTCCGGGACCGGCGCCTTCCGGGCCGGAGCCTTGGCCGGAGCCTTGGCCTCAGCCTTGCCGTCCTTCGGGTCCTTCCGCAGCGTCTCGGCCTTCGCCTCCTTCTTCACCACCTTCACCTCCTTCTTAGCGTCCACCTTGGCCTCGGCCCCCTCGTCCTTCTTCGGTGGCTTCTTCTCCTCCTTCCTGGCCACCGGCTCCTTCTTGGGTGCCGCTTTCTCCTTGTTTGGCTTCGGCTTCGTGTCCCCCTTCGCCTTCTCGGCCGCCGAGTCCGGCTTGGCTCGGGCATCCTTGGCTTTCTCCTCTTCTGACCCCGTTCTGGCCGCGTCCCCCAGGGATTTTGGCTTCTCCTTGGTCCCRGCTTTCACCTCCTTCCTCTCCACCTTCGGAGCCTTCTCCTTCGGCGCCGGCGCCGTGGCCTCCACCAAGCTCAGCCTGGAGCCCGACTTGAGGCTCTCCTTGCTCTCCGCCCTCCTCTGCTTCAGCGGCTTCTCCGCCTGCGCCGTCCCCTTCAGGTCATTCTTGGTGACCACGGGGTGCCTGAGGAACTCCAGGTGCTTCACCTTCTCCAGCCCTTCCAGGATCYGCGCCTGGGGCGTGCAGCCGGGGAACAGCACCCGGATGATCTTCTCGGAGCGGCTGACGGGGTGCCACACCAGCAGCACGCACACCGACGTCAGGCACTGCAGAGGCAGCTCCTGCTCCTTGGGGAAGCCGTTCCCCGACCAGTGCTGCAGGAGGAACTCCAGCTCCTTGGTGCCCTTCACGGGGTTCAGCACGTACATGTCCAGCCGGCCCACCCCCATCTTCTGGAAGAGCACGGTGGGCTCGGCGCGGGGGCCGCTGTCTCGGGCCAGCAGGTTGGGCCGGATGCCCAACTTGTCCAGGTAGTGCAGGGTCAGAGCAGCCTCGTCACAGCTCTTCAGCACCTTTGAGTCGCCCTCGATGTCCTTCAGCTTCTCGGAGGCGTTGAGGAAGACGACGCCCAGCTCGGGCGAGATGAGGTTCTTGGCCCAGTCGCCGTTGCCCTGGGAGCTCTGGGAAGGGTCCTCCTCCAGCTCGGCCAGCTTCCTCTGGAGCAGGCTGTTGATGCCAGGCAGGCTGTCCGTGCCCGCGTGGGTCACCAGGATGGAGTCGATGCGGTCCAGGTGCCGCACCAGCTTCCAGAAGGAGGATTTGGGGTTGGAGCCGCCGTTGACCAAAACGTTGAAGCCGTTGACGGCGAAGAAAGCCGAGTCCCCTCTCCCGCCCGGGAAGATGTAGCAGCAGGGCTTGGAGAGCTTCAGGAATCCCACCATGGTGGGGGGCTCCAGCAGGTCAAAAGGGGATTGGGGCTCCAGAGACTCCGACAGGTACTCCATGAACTCCTCCAGCCCCTCCATCTCCGGCAGGACGCAGCCGGGGTTGTAGCGCAGCTCGATGAAGTCCTGCAGGTTGTGGTGCTCCAAGCCCGAGTCCCTCCACTCCCCGAAATCGGGGCAGCTGATGGTCAGCCTGGCCTTGGCCGAGGGGTCTGCAGAGCTCAGGATCTCGCCCACCTGCACAGAGGGGCAGCTTCAGGTGGGAGGGGGCACTGGGGTCACCCCCATCGCCCACCAGGATGGACCCACTGGGTTGGGACACATTAAACCRTTGGATTCACACCTGCTGCCTGCTTTCTGGGGGGATTTTGGGGTGCCAGCCCCCCCTGCTGCTGGGCAGGGGSCTCCCAAGGAGGGGCTTTCCCTGACCCACCAGCCTGGTTGCAGCTGTGGCGCTCCAGGGCTGGCAGCTGAGGATCTGCCCCCCTAAAATACCAGGATTTGCAACCCTAAACTACAAGAATCTCCACCCCTAAATCCCCAGGATCTGTATCCCCGAAATCCCCAGGATCTGCCCCTCAATCCCCCAGAATCTTCCCCCCAAGACCCCCAGGATTTGCTCCCCAAACTCCCAGCATCTACCCTCAAGATTTACATTCCCAGATCCCCATCACCTACCTGACTAAATCCCCAGGATCTGCCCCACAAAACTCCCCTAAATCCCCARGATCTGCCCCACAAAACTCCCCTAAATCCCCAGGATCTGCCCCTTTTCCTGCCACAGACCCCAAAGCTTTGCCCCACACCTTGCAGGAACCCCCCTGCGAGGAGGGGGGAGGATGTGCCAGCATTCCCAGTAGCTGCTCCAGGCTGGACGTGCTCAGAGAGCAGCTCTGGCCCCAAAACCCCCCCTGTCCCCTTCCCTGACCTCCTTATCGGTGAAGATCTGGATGAAATCCCGCAGGGAGAAGCAGCCGGTCTGCAGCATCAGCTCCCCGGTGTCCTCCACGCAGGGCCCAGCAAACACCAGCAGCTTGTGCTGGGACACATCTGTGATGAGGTTCCTCAGCTGGGGACAGAGAGGGGGGGACATCAGCACAGAGGGGACACCGTGGGGACAGCCCCGGGGTCAGTCCCGCCCCGGCTCACCTCGTCACACAGGGATTTGTCGGAAGGGTTGAGCAGCACCAGGGTCTCCAGCACATCCCCGCGGTGGTGGAGGGTCCTCTGACCTGTGGGGTGACAGCCGTGCCCCCCCAGTTTGTCCCCGTGGGGGTGGCAGGGCCAGGCACTGCCCGGTTTTCCGGAGGAAGAGAGGGATGGGCACGGACACCACAAGGGCCAGGACACATTTCCCGTGTCCTTCCTGCCCGGGGAGGGGAGGGAACGGCAGGGGGGGACTCCCCCAAACTCTCTGGGCGTTCCCAGGGTGGTTTTGGGGTTCACTTCCCCCTCTCAGCAAGGAAACACCCAYCAGGACCCAGCTGAGGGTGGGGTGTGGGGGCAAAAGGCACTGCAGCAGCCCCAGCTGCGTTTTCCCCTTTCCATCCCTCTGTGGAAAATCCCATTTTTCCACGCTGGAAAAGGAAGCAGCTCCTCACGTGGGGATCATGGGGTTTGGATGGGGGAGGCACAAAGCCAGCCCTGTTCCCACAAAATCTGGGGGGAGGGAGCATCCCTGATCCCAACCTCCATGCCCACCCCTCCCTGGCGGCTTTTCCCCCTTTTTCCCATTTWTTTACCCCATTTTTTACCTTTGACAATGCTGGAGAAGGTGGCCGAGTGCCGGGACACGAAGAGCTTCAGCTGCTCGTCCAGGTTGCAGCAGGTGAGGTCGATGTCCCACGAGCGAATCCCTGAGGGGAAAAACAGAACCAAAATTTGGGACTGGGGGGGCTCAGAACCCACCAGCATCACCCCAAAACCCCACACGCTGCCTTTGGGGCTGACCCCATAAAATCCCCGCTCAAATCCCCCCCTGAGGTGTTTTTGGGGCACCTCCAAGCCCACCTGTGCCAACACCTGCCCGGCAGGTGAGCTCCTCGCGCTGTGATTCACRCTCCGGCTCTGCCAAATCCCAAATCCCAAATCCCAACCCCCCAGGGCACGGAGCAGCTCTGCCAACGCCTCCTCGAAGGTGCCAATTAAGGAATTAAAAGATTTGGCGCTACCTGTCAGCACCGCGACAGGTGCAGCACCCGGAAAACCCTTCAGGACTTCCCAGGAGGGATTTTTGGGAGTTTATTCCCAAAAAAATTTGGGGTGGCTCTGGGTGCTGCCGGTAACGGCCAGAGAATGGGTGGGGGATGGTGTAACCGGGGTTGCACAAGGGTTTGGGGCCGTTTTTGGGGTGGTTTTGGTGAAGTTTGGGACAGGGAAGGGACAATGGAGCGGGGAATGTCCCTCCTGCCGTGGGTTTGGGATCTGCTCCCGTTGGGATGTCACGGCCTGAGACCCCCCCCCAAAATCCGGGCCGGGCTCAGGAGGGGGTGTGGGGGCTGGAGGGGGGGTCCCTACAAAATGTGGGGTCAATCCTGGGGATTTAGGGGCAGATCCCGGGGATTTGGGAGCAGATCCGAGGATTTAGGAGCGCAGGGAAAGGGGAAGATCCTGGGGGGGGCAAATCCAGGAGGAGCAAATCCCGGAGATCTCGAGAGAAGAAAGGGACGGAGGAGGATTCAGATCCCCGAGGATTTGGGGGCAGGAAAAAGGGGCAGATCTGGGATTTCCGAGGGGCAACCGCGGGGGCTGAGGGGGAGGAGAGGGCGCCGATCCCGGGGATGGGGGGTGGGGCAGGAAATGGGGCAAATCCTGGGAATTTCGGGATTTCGGGGCGCGAACCCTGGGAATGCGCAGGGGCGGATCCCGGCGGGCTGGGGCAGGACGAGGCATCCCCATAGGGGCGATCACACCGCGGGACCGAGCGGGACCGAGCGGAGCATCCCCGGGGGGGCTCCTCCGGCGCAGGCGGGGCGGGTCCGGGAGGATCCCGCGGTGCATCACGCGGTCTCACCTCGCTCCAGCTGCTGCAGGGCGGCGGCCCTGAGGCCGGGCCGGTGGCAGCCGCCGCCCACGATGGCGAGCAGCGAGAAGCGGCGCGGCCCCGCGGCCGGAGCCGCCGGAGCCACCGGAGCCGCCGCCATCTTCGGCGCCCCCCGCCCGCCCCGCTAGCCACGCCCCCTGCGTCACCACCGCCCAGGACACACCCACTGATGTCACCGCCAGCCAATGGGAGGCGCAGGAGGGGAGGCGGGTGGGCGGAGCGGAGGTGGGAAAGAGGAGTCTTAAAGGGGCAACGCGCGGGGTGGGGCAGCGGGTGGGGTTCGCGCGGGTGGTGCGGGATTGTGTATGCGGGGTCGTGGATGGAGATTTGGGATCGTGGATGGGGATGCGGAATTCTAGATGGGGAGCCGCGATTCTAGATGGGGATGCTGGATTTTGGGTGGGGATCCGAGGTTCTGGATGCGGATTTGGAATCTGGATGCGGGATTCGGGATGCGGCCGGGCCGGGCCGTATGAGCCCCCGCATCCCGCGGATCCTCCATCCATCCGTCTCCATCCGCTCGGGAATCCAGGACTCAGATCCAGGACTCAGCTCCCTGCCCGTCCCCGCAGCGCTCCCATCCCCGCTCCCCCTCTGCCGCAGCGGGATGAGTTTCCCACTCCCTGTCCCCCATTCCCGCCCCAACCTCAAATTCCCGACTGGAAAGGGAGCAGGAWGGGACCCCCACCCCCCTCAGGACCCTGCCCAGCGGCAGAGGGGGCTGGGAACCTCAAAATCCCGCAAAAAAAACAGGCGGCAGGCGTGGATCCAATGGTTTAATGCGTGCCTGGACAGCGCCAGCCCCACGGGCCGGGGCGCGGGCGGTGCCGTGCGGGTCCATCCCGGGGCGGGGAGGGGGCTGCGGCCCGCGGCTCCCCCTCCCTGCCCCGCCCGGGTGGCAGCTGGTGTCCCCCGGTGTCCCCGCTCCCTCAGGAGCACTTGAGGATGAAGAGGTTGCAGGAGGTGCCGCGGGGGCAGCTGCAGAGTTTCCCGATGCGCGCCCCGCGCCGCACCGCGCACGGCTCCCGGGGCTCGCACTGCGGGGCGGCACCGTCAGCCCCGGGGCCGCCCCCCCGCCCAAAGGGGGGCTTGGGGTSCCCCAGGGCCGCCCCCCAGCCCCGCCGTACCCAGGGCACCCAGCTCAGCCTCTTCTCCAGCGCCGGCGGCTCCCGCGTCCCCAGCTCGACCAGCGCCTCCCGGAGCGCCTCCGCCTGCCACGGAGAGCAGCGGGGCACCCCGAAATCCCGGGACACCCAGGAGCACCCCGAAATCCCGGGACACCCAGGAGCACCCCGAAATCCCGGGACACCCAGGAGCACCCCGAAGTCCCGGGACACCCGGGGGCTCCGGGTCTCCGTCACCCCGAGTCCCCCCGGCTCCTGTCCCACCCCCACCCCGTGCCTGGCTCATCCCGGCCGGGAATCGGGGCTGGGGCAGGATTGGGGGGTTCGGGGGTTATTCTTGGGGTGCGGCACCACGTCCTCCCTCCGGTCCCCACCCCCCTCCCCGCAGCTGAGCCGGAGCTCAGGATGGGCCGGGGAAGGAAAAAACAACGAAAATTCCCCAAAGCAGCGACCCCCGCGTGGTCCGGGAGCCTCCCGAGGCACCAAACCGGCACGGGGGTCCCGGCCGCCCCCTCCCCAATTCCCCACGGCCCCCCGAAACCCTCACGGGGGGAACAGGAACACCCGAAACGCCCCAAACCCCCCGGGGGGTGCTGGGGGGAACAGGAACACCCGAAACGCCCCAAACCCCCCGGGGGGTGCCGGGGACCCCCGCCCCGCTCCCCCAGCCCCTCACCAGCTCCGTCTCCTCCCGGCCGTGCCCGGGCGGGCTCAGCGCGGGCCGGAGCTCCGGTAGCGGTTCGGGCGTGCCGAGCAGGATGAGGCCGGAGCCCAGCAGGCAGAGCAGGCACAGCCGAGCGCTCTCCATGCTCTCCATCCCCTGGATGCTCCGGGATGCGCCAGGCTCGGCTTTATACCCCCCCCAGAACACCCCCAAAGCCGCGGTGACGCACACGGGGCGCCTGTGTCCCCCCAGAGCCCCGCACCGGCACCGTCACCGGGCTGCGGGGGGGACACGGCGTCCCCGGGGACACGGCGGCCRCCAGGCAGCGGCCAGGGACGGACGTCAGCGCCGGGCCCAGGCGGGGACCCCCCGGTGACCCCCCCGGGCCGCAGCCGCCGCCAATTCCGTGAGCAAACAAACCCCGGGAGCGGCTCCGGACAGCGCACAGCCCGGGGGGGACAGACAGGGGGACGGACAGGGGATGGAAAGGGGACGGACAGGCGGACAGACGGGAGACGGACGGGGGGAGACAGAGAGGAAATACAGACAGATGGACACACAGGGAATACAGACAGGGGGACAGCCGTGGGGACAGACAGGGGACAGAAAGGGGAGGGAAAGGAGGACAGACAGAGGGACAGACGGGGGACGGAAAGGGGAACATACAGGGGACAGCCGGGGGGACAGACAGGAGACGGGACGGAAAGGAGGCGGACAGGCGGACAGACATGGGGGGACAGACAGGGGACAGAGAGGAAATGCAGATGGACACACAGGGAGTACAGACAGGGGGACAGCCGTGGGGACAGACAGGGGACGGAAAGGGGACAGACAGGGGACCGATAGGGAACACAGACACGGGGACGGACAGGGGGACACAGGGGCGCTGCCGCTCCGTTGTCCCACAGCCCTTCCGGGCTCTCCGGTCCCGTTCCATCCCTGTCCGGTCCCTCTACGTCCCTCCGGTSCCCAGGGGGTCCCCAAAACCCACAGGATCCCCGCAGACACCGCGCCCTGGTACTGGGGGGGCACCGGCGGACACCGGCGGGACCGGAGCGTGGAGAACCCCGACCCGACAGCCGCCGAGCCCGCTCCCCACGGTCCGGTCTCCCCCAGCCCAGTCCGGTCCCGGTCCGGGGGCCCCTCTCAATTTCGSTTCCCCCCACTCGGTCCGGTCCCGGTTCGGTTGCCCCCGGCCCAGGTCGGTGCCGGTTTGGTGACCCCCGGTCCCGGTCCCGGTTTGGCGGCACCGCGCCCCGCCCACACCCCACGGCCCCGCCCACTCATGGCACAAAGCCTTCTGGGTAATGTAGTCTCCGCTTAATGGCGCGGGAAAGTCGGGGCGCTGCGGGACTACACTTCCCAGAAGGCTTTGCGGCAGGGCCACAGAGAGGGCGGCGACAGCGCCGCCTGGCGGCGCGGAGGAGTCGGAGCGGCTTCGATGGGACACGGGGGCACCGGGGGCACCGGGGACACGGGGAGCGCGCCACGGGACACCGAGAGGGGACAGCGGCGACACGCACAGAGCGCCAGCACCGCCGTGGGCGGGGCCAGCGTGGGAAATACGGCTCAGGACGCGGCCGAGGGAAACCGAGGCACGGCGTGGGCGCCTCCCGCGACCCCCCGGGGGTTCACGGGCCGGTCCGGCCCTGCAGCTGCGGGACCCGGGGCCAAGGCGAGGTGACCCCGGTGTGCCCAAGCCTCGGGACAGCGGGAGCGCGTCCCCGGCGGGCCCGGTGTGTCCCCGGCGGGCCCGGTGCGTCCCCGGCGGGCCCGGTGTGTCCCCGGCAGGTGGCGGCCGCCGCCCGCGCAGCTCGGAGCTCCCCGCGTGTCCCCGTTTCCCCCGGCTCTGAGCGCACCGACCCCTCCCGCCCCCGCCTGCAGGTCCCGGTGCCCGGACCGACCGCCCCTCGGTGCAGCCCCCGCTCCACTGACAGACCCCCGGTGCAGCCGCCGGTGCACGGGCCGACCCGCTGGTCAACGAACGGCCCCCGGTRCAGCGCCGGTGCCACGGACCGGCCCCCGCCGTGCAGACCCCTGTGCACCCCTGGAAAAGCCCCCGGTGTCAGACACCGATCCCGTGCACCGACCGACCCCTGGAGCGACCCCCGGTGCCAGAAGAGACCCTCGGGGCGGTCCCAGGGACCGACCCCTCCTGCGCAGCCCCTGTCCCACCGACCGACCGCCGGTGCACGGAGCGAGCCCCGGTGTAGCCCCTGGTCCCACAGATCATCCCCGGTCCCACCGACTCCCTGTGCAACTCCCGGTGCAACCCCCGGTGCAACCCCCGGTGCAAGAAGCGACCCCCGGACCGACTCCTGGTGCACTGAGCGACCCCCCTGTGCAGCCCCCGGCCCCACAGATCAGCCCCCGATGCACCGACGGACCCTCGGCGCAGCCCCCGGTGCCGGGAGCGACCCCCGGTGCGACCCCCGGTGCACGAACCGACCGCCCTGTGCAGCCCCCTGTCCCACCGACCGACCCCCCCCCGGTGTACCGGCTGACCCTCGGAGCGACTCCCGGTGCAGCCCCCGGTCCCACAGATCACCCCCCGGTCCCACCGACCGACCGCTGGCGCAGCCCCCGGTGCAAGGAACGACCCTCGGAGCGACGCCCGGGGCAACCCTCGGTGCAAGAAACGACCCCCGGTGCAGCCCCCGGTGCACCGAGCGACCCCCGGAACGACCCCCGGTGCAAGGAGCGACCCCCGGAGCGGGTCCCGGTCCCCCGGACCGACCCCCAGCCCGGTTTCCCCCCGGTTTCCCCCCGGTTCCCCCCGGTTCCCCCCGGTTCCGCCGGTCCCACGCCCCTGCCCCGGGGGGGGGGCGCAGTTTCAGGGCGGGGGTTTCCCCCGCGCTCCCCCCCCCCCTCCGCGTTTCACCCCCACGTGGGTCCCGCCGGCGGCGCCCAATCAGCGCAGCGCCCGTGGGCGGCTCCGCGCGCCGCCAGCCAATGGTCGAGGCGGGGGCGCCGCGCGAGGCCACGCCCCTCGGTGGGAGGCTATAAAAGTAGGCGCAGGGCGCGGCCGGGGCTCAGAGCGATCGCGCTGGAGCGGCGGCMGGAGCGGAGCGGGACCGGGGATCGCGATAGCGCCGCGATATCTCCGCGATATCCCCGCCACAGCCGCGCTCGGGATTATTGCTCTTGGAGTTTGCCTTCTTCTCCCGCGGATTACAATTGCACCATGACCCTGGAGGAGCTGGTGCCTTGCGATAGCAGCAAGTAAGTGCCGGGCGGCGCGGGGCGTTCGGCGGGGGGGATCTGCGCTTGTCGCCGTCGCCGCTCACCGGCTCTGCCGTTCCTCCCGACAGGATGCAGGCGGTGAGCGAGGCGGTGGAGCGGGTGCTGGTGGCGGCGCAGCGGCAGGACCGCCTCACCGTGGGGGTCTACGAGTCGGCCAAGCTGATGAATGTGTGAGTATCGCGATATGGCTCTGTCGGGGTGTCTGTCGGGGGGGGTCTGGCTCGCGTGGCGGGGTTCATCCCAGCAGGGCTGAAGCGTTTTACGGGGTGGTGGTGACCAGGCAGAATCTGGGGGGGGTCTGTCGCCCATTTATATCGCGACAGGGGGGTGACAGCTCCGCGGGAGGGGGTTCCACCATGCCGAGCTGTCCCGGCCGCCCCTAACCCGCCTGGCCCCCGCAGGGACCCGGACAGCGTGGTGCTGTGCGTGCTGGCCACCGACGAGGAGGACGAGGGTGACATCGCCCTGCAGATCCACTTCACGCTCATCCAGGCCTTCTGCTGCGACAACGACATCCACATCCTGCGCGTGTCGGGCATGCAGCGCCTCGCTGCCATCCTGGGCGAGCCCGAGGCGGGCTCCGAGCCCCGCGACCTGCACTGCCTGCTTGTCACGGTGAGCGCGGCGGTGACGCGCCGGTGGCCCCGTGACAGCGCCGGGGGCCGGGGAGGGTGACGGGGCGGCTCGGGGACGCGTGTCGGGGCGCTGGTGGCACTAACCCCGTGTCCTGCTCCCCCAGAACCCGCACACGGACGCCTGGAAGAGCCAGGGGCTGGCGGAGGTGGCGAATTACTGCGCCGAGAGTCGCGACAGGAACCAGTGGGTGCCGTTCGTGTGTCTGCAGGAGCGCTGAGCCCTTCCCGGCCCCTTCCCGGCCTGGACTTGAAGGATTAAAACCCTTTTAAAAAAAACCTAAACAGCGGGAAATAAAAACACAAAAAAAGAAGGAGAAACAGCCAGTTCCGACCCACAACGCCCCAAAACCCACCGATTTTATTTTTCTTTTGAACCGGAGAGGAGGAAGGGGGAGCGCGGCGGCTGCGGTGGGAATGGAGGGAGCCGTGCCGAGCCCGGCGGGGGACGCTGGCCGGAGCCGGATGGACGCTGGCCGGAGCCGGATGGACACTGGCCGGAGCCCGATGGACACTGGCCGGAGCCCCATGGACACTGGCCGGAGCCGCCGGCCGAGGAGTCGTGCAGGAGCTGGGGAGCCCCGGGCGGGCGCTGCGGAGCGCGGGGGTGACCCCGGAGCTGGACACTGTCGCGAGTTTTGGCAGCTGGGACCCGATGGAGGCGAGGACTGCAGAGAGCTGGAGTTTTAATTTTTTTTTTTTGGTGCAAAAACTGCTTTTTCCAAGGAATTATGGACATCTGCACGGATGAACCTGCACCCTCCGGGTGCTGCTTTTGCACTTGGACACCCTGAACTGAACCTTTTCCAGAGTTTATTCTTCTACCGAGCGAGRAACTAAATTTATTTGCAATAAAATGTCTGACGTTACTGGTGTTTGCTCTTCCTGTGCTCTGCTGGAGCCGTTCCCAAGGGAGCGGGAGTGGGATCGGCGCTTCCCGGGTGGGTTTTGGGGTGGGCTCCTCCTCTCCTGGGGGGGCTTTTATAGGGCCGGGGGGTTCCCACCCGTGTGTGGCCTCGCTGCTGCTGCTGGAGGAGAAATTCCCACCCCGCCCTTCTCTGAAAAAGGGTTTTTCCAAGAAAAACACCCACGGGGTGCGCTGAGCTCTGTGGGAAACTGAGGCACGGCCCCCCCAGGCTCGGGGCTGCAGCTTCCCCCACCCGCGCAGAAACCGCGGCTGCCGTGGGAACCGGGCCGGGGGCAGCCCCCACGCCCCCATCCCGCGTGGGGAATTCCCTCTGTCCTCCGGGGGTGGGGACAAGGACAGCCCCGAGGGCTCCGGGGAAAGCGAGGCCGCTGGGGTCAGGGCTGGGGCTCCCCCTTTGCGGGCAGTGGGGGCTCCCCGGGCTCCAGCCGGAGCAGGAGCTCACCTGAGCTCGCCCTGTCCCCGCCGCACGCGCGGTGTCACCCGGSGTGGCCCCGGCGGGCCGGGAGCGGCGCCAGCCCCGGCCCGGAGCCAGGCGGATCCTGCCCCGCCTGATCCCGGGACACGGCGTCCGGCCGGGCGGGGACACCGCGACCGGCCAGCCCCGGCTGGGGACACGGCGGCCGTCCCGGAGCGTCGCGTGGCTTGGGGACGTGCCCTGCGCGGGGACACGGGACAAGGTGGTGACAACTGCGACCCCCTCAGGTCCCCCCAGCTGTGGGGGTCTCATCTCGGGGTGGGGGGGTGATGGGGTCGCGCTGTTCCCTGGGAAAATCCCACAGGGAAAGGGCCCGGGGGCGGCTGAGGCCGCCCGAACTCGTTTCACTGCTGAGGCCGCGGGGTCACGAGGCCATTCCTGTCGCCGCTGTCACCGCGGCTGTGCCACTCGTGTGACCGGTGTGTCAGGCCGTGTCACGGGGCTGCGAGGGGTGAGAGCCCCCCCAGACCCCCAAAATCCTCAGGACGCCCCCGGAGCCCCCCCAAAATCCTCAGGACACCCCCGGAGCCCCCCCAGCCACCGGGACCACCCGCACCGACGGCGCAGGTTAATTAATCAATCCCTGAGCGATAATTAGCTAATTAATAATTAATTAGGAGGTCTCAGCCAGCCCTGGGGGYGCGGGATGGGTGTTGGGCACCCCCCTGAAAGGTAACACGGGCGGGTTTGGTTTTTGGGGGGTGGCGGTGACACGGGGGGCGCAGATGCCRCCCCGAGTGTGCCCGCGGGGGTGGCACCGTCCCCGCGAGGGGGGCGGGAGGTCCCGGGGGGTGACACGGGGGGGGTTTGGGCTCGTGGAGGGGCACGGAGCCCCTTCCTGGCTCTGGGGCGGCCGCAGCCAGACAGGGCAGGGCCGGGGCCGCGCCGGAGCCGCTGATTTATGAGTCTGGCCCGGGCGGCTCCGGCGGCTCCTGGCCCCGGGCTCCGTCTCCACCCTGGCAGCGACACCGGGGACAAGAAACCGGGGGGGCACCGCCCGCCCCAAACCCCCCCCGGGGCAAGCGCGGCCCACCCCGACATCCCCAACCTCTGGAAATCGCGGGAAACCGAGGCGCGGAGCCGCCTCCCCTCCCCCGCCGGTGACGCCCGGAGCGGGAAGTCCGCCCGTGACGTCACCGCGGTGGCACCATTGCGTCACGGGTGTCACCCGCGCGGGGACGCGGCGCGATCCTGCACGGAGTCCCCGCGGTCGGCGGGGATGACCCCGAGGGCGCCCCGGCCCCGGTGGCACCGGGGGGACCCGCGGCTGTCCCGCGCCACCCGCTCCGTCCCGGCGGCCGCGGCTCCGCGGGTAAGGAGTTAATTAGGGCGGCCGGGAGTTAATTAGAGCGGCAGCCGAGCTAAAAATAGCCCGGCGGRGGAGGGAGGGTTATTTTTAGCCGCTCCCAGCCCGGTGCCACCCGGCCGGTGTCGCTTTGGCGCTGGCACCGCCACCCTCCGGCGGAGGAGCCGCTCCCGGTGTCCCGGGGCTTGGGAGGGAATCGGGGGGAATTCGGGATCCTGCCCGGGGGACGGTGACACGGGACCCGCTGCCATCCCGCTGTTTGTCGCCCTGTCCATCCCAGCGGCGTTTCTGGAGCAGCCGCTGAAAAATCCCAACAATTCCCGGCCCGCGGCTGCAGCGGGAGCGGCGCATTCCAAGGATCCGCTCCCGGCCTGGATCCCGCTGAGTTTGGTTTTCCCCGTGGGATGGGATGGGATGGCTCCGGAGATTCCCGGGATAAAGGAGATTCCCGGGATAAAGGAGATTCCCAAAAGCTCCCATGGAGGAGCCACCAGGGATGGGGAGAACAGGGAGTGGGAAAAGGGAATCCCTGAGAGCTGGGAGATTCCCAAGGGTGGATTTTTGAGGAGCTGAGACCCTCAAGGAGTTGCAATCCCTGGGAATCGATGTTCCCGATCCCGCCTGAGCACCCAGAAGGTGGGAAAGGGGAATCCCGGGCAGCAGAGGGATTCCCAAGGGTGGAAAAGGGGACAGAGGATTCCAGAGGGAGGATCCGGAATTCCCGATGCGCGGCACAGGCAGGCGGAGGAAATGGGCAAAATGCAAAGTGAGCCTTTTTTATTGTGTTATCCATTCACTTGGGAACAACGATTCCACGAAATATTAAACACGGTGCGAGGGAGGGGAGGGGTCGGGGCCATGGCACACGAGAAAGGGCAAAATCAACAAAACAAACCCAAAAAAACCCCGGRAATTGCAGACGGATGAGGAGCCTACGGCACAGACACCGACCACTTCCTAAGGACAGTCCCGAAAAAAACCTGGATTGGCGTTTGGCAACGAGATCAGAGTTTGGCAAATAAGAATAATAATAATTAATGATCGTTTGAATGATAGACCAGAGAGAAGGAGAAAACGAGGAGAGCCAAGGATCCCACCAGGGCTCGGAGTGAAGGAATTATTGGGATTTTGTTAAATAAAGGTGGATTTTAAAGGAGTTTAGGGGGGAAAAATAAAAAGGGGCAYTTGGGAGATCCAGAGGCTCCGGGGTGTCCCGGCTGCATCCCCCGAGACAGGGAGGGGAGGGCGAGGCAAAGGGAGGAAAACTGGAATAGGAGCAATGTTTCCCTGGCCCTTTTATTCCCAGATTTCTATTTTTGGCACTGGCTTCACCACATCCCATAAAGAAAGGCCGGRCAGATCTGGGCATGTGGTTAAATCCCAAAAAAAAAAGGCTTTTGTGGAGCTGGGCTCCGGCTCCTCCTGCTCCCCCTTCCAGCACTTAAAAAGTTCT
>JACDOX010000827.1:1359-16902 GCA_014549065.1 Cardinalis cardinalis | reverse complement strand
CTCCATCGTCCCTTTGCCCATTTTTTAAGGAAATCAGTGTTTGGGAAAGGCCTGGGATGTGAGGCCTGCAGCCAGGCCTGGGCAGGAAGCACAGGACAGCGGGGCACCCAGGTCTCCTGCACACCCTCCAGAAGTGAAGAAATGACCCCCAGAGAGCCAGAATTCCTTCAGCCAGGGGGACAAACCTCTGGAGCCCGGCCTGGGCCCACCTCCTGCTGCTGCTGGAGCCGGGCCAGCGCTGACTCCTGCCTCGCCTGGCTCTGCTCCGTGACTCAGCACCAGGCCTGAGTCACCCCCAGCCCTCCTCAGCACAAACAAACCCTCCTGAATTCTGCAGCAGCGCTTCCCGGCTGCTCCCGGCAGCAGCGTTCGGGACGAGGCSATTTTCGGGAACGGCTCTGGCGGCGCTGTTCCTCACGCCGTGCCCTGGAGCTCTGCCAGCAGGGATGGAGTCACCGCGCCCCTCTCCGGGCTGCTCCTCCGGGATCCGGCAGATCCCAGCCCAGCGAACACTGACAGAAAGGTTTCCCAGCAGCACTGGAAGCGCGGGACATCGATACAAATACAAGAGCAAGGGCAGGGAGGGATCATCGGGGCGGCTCCGGGGCAAGGACACAGCTGGGAGGGAGGTTGGGAAATGCGGGATGCCGGAGTGCAGGTGAGAGGCTCGGGAATGATGCAAACACAGCTCAGGAGGGTCTGGCTGGGGCACAGCCGCTCCTGCCTGGGTTAGGGAAAGCATTGAAGTCAGGATAAACCCTGGATTGGTCAGGATTTGGTGTTTTAAACAGGTTTGGATATTCTGCACTAAAAGCAGAGCCACGTCCTCAGCAGCTCGGTCTGACTCACGAACAACCCCAAATGTCTCCTGGGCTCCATCCCTACATTTCCAAGCTCAAATCCCAAGTTTTGCGCTCACATTCCCACCAGTGCTGGCGGGGMGCCGAGGCTGTGCCACCCTCCCGGYGTCGCGTCACGGCAGCRCCGAGTGACGGCCGGAGCGGCCCCTCCGCGTCCCACGGCGCCGCTTTGTTCCCGAGCTCCCTCTCCGTGCGCCCGGCAGGCTGAGAGAAAGTCCCGATTTGGGCTGTTTTTCCTGGGAAAAAGCAGCGCAAACCCGCGCAGCTCCTGAGTCAGGAGCGGTGACAGAGCGGTGACAGAGCGGTGACAGCAGCGCGGGCTCTGCCGAGCCGTGACTCAGCAGCGGCTCCGTGCTGGAGGAGACGCCTCCTCCTCCTCTCCCATCACGGAGCTGGGCTGGCTCCGAGCAGCCTCTGCCCTTCCGTCCGTTTATTGATTGATTTATTCACTGATTGATTCCCGGCGGGATGGAGGAGGCGCGGATCCCCCCAAACCCATCCCYAAACCCATCGCCGCCTTTTCCCCCTCGGCTCAGCCAAACCTTTCCCAACCGAAACGCGGCGCCGGGATCGCGGTCACGAGGGTGAAACCGGCCGGGAAGCCGGGCCTGTCCCGGCCTGACGGGCACCGGCCCTGGCACGGCTCCCGGGCACACCGGCCCACGGTGCCACCTGCCCGCCCTGACGGCAGCGCCGAAATATGCGCTGATGCCGCGCCGCGCCGGGAATTCCTGCCATTCCTCTCATAGCTGCGAGCTGCCACTCCTCCAGCAGCCAGAGGCCGAGCGGCACTCACCCTTCCAGGACCCCATAAACGCCTCAGGACCGCATTCACCCTTCCAGGACCCCATAAACGCCTCAGGACCGCATTCACCCTTCCAGGACCCCATAAACCCCTCAGGGCTACATTTACTCTTCCAGGACCCAATAAACCCCTCAGGGCTGCATTTATCCTTCCAGGACCCCATAAATCCCTCAGGACCGCATTCACTCTTCCAGGACCCAACAAACCTCTCAGGACCGCATTTACCCTTTCAGGACCCTACAAACCCCACAGGGCTGTATCTACCCTTCCAGGACCCATTTACCCCTCAGAGTCGCCATTTACCCCTCCAGGACCCCATTTAATTCTCAGGACCACATTCACCCTTCCAGGACCCCATAAACTCCTCCGGGACACATTCACCCTTCCAGGACTCCATTTACTGCTCAGGACCACGTTTACCCTTCCAGGACCCTATAAACCCCTCAGGGC
Source organism: Cardinalis cardinalis (assembly GCA_014549065.1). Lineage (NCBI taxonomy): Eukaryota > Metazoa > Chordata > Aves > Passeriformes > Cardinalidae > Cardinalis > Cardinalis cardinalis. The sequence continues at coordinate 14,787 of JACDOX010000827.1, read as the reverse complement.
TGCATTTACCCTTCCAGGACCCCATTTACCCCTCAGGACCTTCTCTACCCTTCCAGGACCCCATAAACCTCTCAGGGCTGCATTCACTCTTCCAGGACCCCATGAACCCCACAGGGCTGCATTTATCCTTCCAGGACCCCACTGACCTTTCAGGACCCTCTCTATCTTATCTTCCAGGACCCCATAAACTCCGCATTCACCCTTACAGGACCCCATTTACCCCTCAGGGCCTTATTTACCCTTCCAGGACCGAAGTTTTGCTGCTTTTGTCTTCCTTCCCCRCCCTCCCTGCCCCCAAAAAAATGTGGGATTGGTGCAGCCTCCCTTTCCCGGTGGGATTTGGGATTCACTCCCTGCTTGGGATGGGATTTGGGGATGGAGGATGCACCCCATGAACTCAGCCTTAATTAAATTGTGCTTTTAATTAATTAAAGAGCAGCCTCACATCCATGACACGGAGCTGCAAAAAAACCCCAAAGCCACCAGGATTGGGATTTCGGGATGGAGCAGCCCARGGTCTCCAAACCCWYCKTGTTTTGGGATTTAGGGATGGAGCAGCCCGAGGGTTTTGGGATTTAGGGATGCAGCAGCTCCATGTTTTAGGAATTCAGGGATGGGGCAGCCCCAGGATCTCCAAACCCACCTTGTTTTGGGATTTAGAGATGGAGCAGCCCAAGGGTCTCCAAATCCTCTGTGTTTTGGGATTTCGGGATGGAGCAGCCCAAGGGTTTTGGGATCCGGGGACGCAGCAGCTCCATGTTTTAGGAATTCAGGGATGGGGCAGCCCCAGGATCTCCAAACCCTTTGTGTTTTGGGATTTAGGGATGGAGCAGCCCCAGGATCTCCAAACCCTCCATGTTTTAGGAATTCAGGGATGGGGCAGCCCCAGGATCTCCAAACCCTCCATGTTTTGGGATTCAGGGATGGGGCAGCCCCAGGATCTCCAAACCCTTTGTGGTTTTGGATTTAGGGATGGAGCAGCCCTCTGTGTTTTGGGATTCAGGGATGCAGCAGCTCCCCCTGGCTGGAGCGGGGCCAGGAGCCGCCGCCACCTCCTTGGAGCGAGCCCGGAGCCAGGAAAAGCGGGGGGAGCCCGGCGGGGGAGCCGGGATCGCGATCCCAGAGCCGGTTCCTGCTTCTCGGGATGACCTCATGGTTTTGGGAACAGAGCGCGGCTGTTGGGGCCGCGGCGCTCGCTCCTTGTCTGGGCAAGAACAAAGCCGGCTCCATTTTCCCTTCACACTTCCTGCAGCAGCAGCTCCGCGCCTCAATGAGCCATTGAATTTTTCCCTGACTGCAGCAAGTTTTTATTCCCTTTTTTCCCCCTTTTTTTCCCTCCCTTCACCTCCTTTCAGACCTCAAGATTTCTGTGGCGTGGGACCAGGAGCCATCGCAGGGTGGGAAAACTCCCTGAAAACTTCCTAAAAACTCCTGGGCTCTGCTCAGGAATGGATTTGCAGCCACGCCATGTCCCACCACAGCATGTACAGACCCTCTGGAGCTGCTTCATCCCACTTCAACCCATTCAAACCTTAAAATCCAGGGAAACCTGAAGCATCCCCAAGGAATTCATCCCTTTTTTCCTTCCCTCCCACTCCATGGAGCTCAGGCCTGGCTGGAATCTCCTTCTCCCCARTTTCCCAGGAGCAGCCCCATAATTAACAGCCCTTTGCTAATGGAGCCTCAGAACCCCAAGGGAGAATCTTTTCCCTAAGGCAGGAATTCACCTGGAGCAGGAGAACTCAGCCCTGCTGGGAAGCAAAACCCCAAAACCTGAACCCCACAACTTYGGGATGAACATCCAGCTCCAGCTCCGGGCGGGAATGGGGACAGGGAGTCACTCTGGGATCCCCATTCCCTGCAAAAGGGCCCTGCTGGCATCAGGGATTTGGGCTCATTCCCATTCTGGAATGGGGACATGGAGCCACTCTGGGCTCCCCATTCTCTACGAAAGGGCCCTGCTGGCACTGGGGCACATTCCTGTTCTGGAATGGGGACACAGAGCCACTCTGGAATTCCTACAAATGGACCCTGCTGGCACTGAGGATTTGGGCTCATTCCCATTCTGGAATGGGGACACAGAGCTGCTCCAGGATCCTCATTCCCTACAAACAGGCCCTGCTGGCACTGAGGATTTGGGCTCATTCCCATTTTGGAATGGGGACACAGAGCCACTCTGGAATTCCTACAAATGGACCCTGCTGGCACTGGGGATTTGGGCTCATTCCCATTCTGGAATGGGGACACAGAGCTGCTCCAGGACCCCCATTCCCTACAAACAGGCCCTGCTGGCACTGGGGCTCATTCCCATTCTGGAATGGGGACACAGAGCTGCTCTGGGATCCCCATTCCCTACAAACAGGCCCTGCTGGCATCAGGGCCCAGCTCATTCCCAGCCCTTTCCCGTTCCCTGGCCACGTGGGTGACCTCTGGGGCACGGCCATCACATGAGTGACACCCCCTGCTCTTTCCTCCTCCACCCATCCCCGCAGTCCTGTGACTTTCCCTCCCCAGCTTTGTTTTCATTCCTGCAGGAGCTCCAGAGGGTGACAGGGTGACAGAGCCACCCTAAATCATCCCTAAACCCCATCCAAAGCTGGATGATCCCATGGGTTCAGAGCCCGATGACTCCTCTGCACTTGTTTGAGCACAAGGAGCCCAGCAGCGCCGTGTGACCGCGGCCGTTTTCCCGCAAAACCGCGGCTTTTTGGGAAAGGCCGATGACTGCAGCGTCATGTGAGGGTCTGCAGCTCCCTGCTGGGGCTGGATCTGCCACGGGAGGAAGCTGAAGGTTCTTTTCTCTCGGTCACGCTGGGCTGGCAGAGCTCCAGGGCTGAGCTCAGGGCTGGGGCTGCTGCCAGCGGCCGGCCCAGGCTAAAAAAGGGAATTTTCCCCACTGTGTGAAAGGGCTGAGGCACGTGAGGGAGCTGCCTCGGGGTCACGGGCAGCTCTGGGCTGGCTGGGGTTTAAATTTAGAAAATTATCTGCTGCAGGTTGGGGAGAAACATGGATAGGGAAAGAGGAGAAATTCTGCAGCTTTGGAGAGAGCTGATTGCAGCCCTGCAGGAGCGGGCAGGGAGGTGGAGGGGTTATTTACACAGTGCCAGGATACAGGGAATGGCTTCCAGACTGGAAAAGGGGAGATTTGGGAGGGAATTCCTGCCTGTGAGGGGCTGGGATGGGATTCCTGGAGAAGCTGCAGCCTTTGCTGGGTTTGATGGTGAAACAAGTGCAGAGGAGTGATCAGGAGTGATCAAGCCAAGAAAATGACCAGGAGGGAATGGCTTCCAAATAGAAAAGAGGAGATTTGGGTGGGATTTGGGAGGGAATTCCTGCCTGTGAGGGTGGGGGGGATTCCTGGAAAAGCTGCAGTCTTTGCTGGGGTTTGATGGTCAAACAAGTGCAGAGGAGTGATCAGGCTCTGCACCCAAGGGCTCATCCTGCTTTGGATGGGGCCTCGTGGGGTTTAGGGATGATTTAGGGTGGCTCTGTCACCCTGTCACCCTCTGGAGCTCCAGCAGGAATAAAAACAAAGCTGGGGAGGGAAAGTCACAGGACTGTGGGGATGGGTGGAGGAGGAAAAGCAGCAGCTGGCCCTGGATCCCTGGGAATTCCAGGGATGGAGCAACCTGGGACAGTGAGAAGTGTCCCCTGCTCGTGGCAGAGTGATGTTGGCTTGGAATTCCCAGCTGCAAATCCCAATTTGCATCCCTAATTGGATAAAAAATGGATAAACAACATTTCTGTGCTGCTGGGAAAAGCTGTGCCCACACTTTGGCACCACCTTGGAGTGGCCAGACTGGGATAAACYGGGATAAACTGGGATAAGGCAGAAGGAGAGGCTCACCTGAGCTGGCCAGACCTGGCCCTGTGCAATCCCTGCCTAATTAGCATCTTCATTTAGCAGGTGAAATTAGGAGGAGCTCGGTGCCAGGACATTGAGGTGACACAGCTGATCCTGTTCCCCTCCGCCTCACCCATTCCAACTACTGTTAATCCTTTTTTTTTTTTTGCTTGTGAACTGTTAATTTCAATGTATTTTTACCCCAAATTTCACTATATTAAAGTCAACACCCACCCACCCAACCTGCTGCAAAACCATCTGCATTTAAGAGCTGAATTTAGAACTCCAGGCCAAAAATCCAACCCCCCMGCCATCTAAATTCAGGTTTTATTTGCCCAAAATTCACTTTTGAGTGCTTTTTGCAGCATCAAAGGAGCTCAACTTTAATCTCAGTTGAGATTAATTCGTGCTGCTCCTACCTGGAGTCTCCCAGGGCTAAAAACAGAGGGAGGAGAGGCAGGATTTAGCATGCTGTGAAAAAAACCTGGGAATTTGGAATTCCAGTTTGGGAATTCAGCTGCTACTAGGGCTATAAAAAGGAGGCAGCAGGAGGAGTGAAGTCCTTGGCACCGAGTGGCTCCTCCTCCTCCTGTTCCACCTTCTCCTCCTCCTCCTCTTCCCAGTCCTTCCCTGGCTCATGAGTCACGTTCCCTGAGGAACCCACTCATCCCAGTTTTCCTCTCTGGGTGTGAAAAGAGCAGGGAAAAATATCCTTTAATTGCCAGCAAGGTGGAGCYGAGCCCTTGGCAGGTGCTGGAGGATCCCACAGCACCTCCAGCCCCAAACCTGGGGACAAACAGGGCTGAGTCACCTCAGACACAATCCCAAATTCCCAAACAATTCCCAAATGTCACCGGGGGAGGCTGCAGGGAACGCATCCCGAGGGATGAAACAAGGAGAGGCCAAAATTTGGGCACGGAAAGAGCCTTCMATGCAGATTTTGGGTTAAAAATGGGGATTTTTGGCTGGGGCTGCAGGCACGTGGCACAGCTCTGGAGCCAYGTGAGGAAACTCTGCTGGGACTGCCAGAAACAGGAGAGAGGGAGAGGCAGAGGCACCAGAGCTCCAGGAGTGCTGATGTTTGACCACTGCAGAGCCCTCATGGCTGATAGTGGATAACACTGATAACTGAGAGTTGGTAATGCTCATATTTGAGAACTGGATAATGCTGATGTTTGATAATTGGATAATATTGATAACTGAGAGTTGGTAGTGTTCATATTTGAGAACTGGATAATGCTGATGTTTGATAATTGGACAATGCTGATATTTGATAATTGGATAATATTGATAACTGAGAGTTGGTAATGTTCATATTTGAGAACTGGATAATGCTGATGTTTGACATTGGACAATGCTGATATTTGATAATTGGATAATCTTGATGTTTGATATTGGATAATATTGATATTTGATAACTGGATAATCCTGATATTTGATAATTGGATAATCCTGATATTTGATAATTGGATAATACTGATAACTGAGAGTTGGTAATGTTCATATTTGAGAACTGGATAATGCTGATGTTTGATAATTGGATAATCTTGATGTTTGATATTGGATAATATTGTTGTTTGATAACTGGAAAATGCTGATGTTTGGTAACTGGACAATATTGATATTTGATAATTGGATAATCCTGATATTTGATAATTGGATAATATTGATAACTGATAATTTGGTAATGTTTATATTTGAGAATTGGATAATGCTGATATTTGATAATTGGATAATCTTGATGTTTGATATTGTATAATATTGATAATTGATAATTTGGTAATGTTTATATTTGAGAACAGGATAATGCTGATGCTTGATAACTGGATAATATTGATATTTGATAATTGGATAATGCTGACATTTGATAACTGGAAAATGCTGATATGTGATAATTGGGTAATATTGATATTTGATTATTGGATAATGATGATACTTGATAATTTGATAATAYTGATATTTGATAGTTGGATAATGTTAATATTTGATAATTGGACAATATTGATATTGGATAATTGGTGATGTTTATATTTGATATTTTGATAATCCTGATATTTGATAATTGGATAATGCTGACATTTGATAACTGGAAAATGCTGATGCTTGATAACTGGATAATATTGATATTTGATAATTTGATAACATTGATATTTGATAACTGTATAAAATTGATATTTGATAATTGGATAATGTTTATATTTTATAATTGGATAATCCTGTATGTGATAACTGGATAATGCTGATATTTGRTAATTTGATAATACTGAKATTTGATAACTGTATAATATTGATATTTGATAATTGGATAATGTTTATATTTGATAACTGGATAGTACTGATATTTGATAATTGGATAATGCTGACATTTGATAATAAGATAATGATATTTGATAAGTGGATAATACTGAAATTTGATAATTGTGTAATTCTGCTATTCTATTACTGGAAAACGCTGATATTTGATGACTGGATAATGCTGATATTTGATTCTTTGATAATGCTTGTATTTGATRATTTGATAATGCTGCTATTTGATAATTTGTCCAGCAGTCCTGACTCCTGGGACAGGACAGGAGAGGAGGCTCCTGCCCATCTGTCACTCCCCTGTCACCTCCTCCAGCAGCTCCAGCCCAAAGCTCCCCCACATTCCCAAACCCCAGGTGGCTCCAAGCTGGCCTTGGACACTCCAGGGATCCAGGGGCAGCCACAGCTGCTCTGGGAATCTCCAAAAAATCCTGAAATTGGGGCTGGGAACCGCGGCTGGAGTCGTTCCCAGCCTGTGATGCCTTTCCCAGATGTGCACCCAGATAAAAACTGAGTTTTCCCAGGGGCTGGGATCCCCCTCTGTGGGAAAACTGAGCTCAAATTCCCCCAAAACCTGGGAAAACAAAGAGGTGTCAACTCTGTGAGGGAGGAGAATCAACATGCAGGAGGGAAGGAGCAAAGGATCCGGAATTCCAGCTTGTTCCCTGTGTTTGCAGACGGAGGATAAAGCCTCAGGGTTTCCAGAAAAGTTTAAACCGATTAAAAATCAGTTTTTAAGTTTCAGGTTTCAGTTTTAAGTTGAAAAAAACCCAGCCAGTTGAAAACTCAAGTTTTCTGCTGGTGAGCTCAAGCACAGGAGCTCAGGAGGAAGGAAAAGGTTTCTTACAAACCACGGACGTTTCGCTGCTGCCCAAAAGCCCTTCCCAGTTTGTTGGGTTTTCCCTGAAAACTTGGGGTTCTCACCCAAATCCTTCATCAGTGATTTCACTTCCAAGAGCTGCAATTTCCTCAGCTTTTCCCAGCTTTCCTGTGGGTTCAGCACCTCTTCCAGGCAGCGTGTCCTATTTCCCCCAAAAAGGTTCAGCTGAGCCATCCCAAAATGAGCATTTTGTGCTTTGACAGCTCTGAACTTCTCAGAATTCTGACAAGTCACCCAAACCCTGAGCTCAGAGAGCACGTGAGCCTGCCTTGCTGGGAAACAATCCCCAAAGCAATCCCAGATCCAGGGGGTTGGGGTTTTATGGATGGGGGATGTTTTGTGGGGAGGATTTTATGGATGGGGATGTTTTGTGTGGAATTATGAGGATTTGCTCCTCGGTTTGGGGTGCAGACAAGGCAAACCCTGCCCAGCTCAGCCCTGCAGCTGCAATGGGATCTCTGGGGGTGTTTCTCAGGGTAATCCTGGKGTTTATTTGGATGATCCTGGTGTTTCTCAGCATTCCCAGGGAAAGGTTGGGTGACTCAGGCTGGGAAAGGCAGCACTGAGCAAACCCCGGCCATCCCTTTGTCCTGCCCACATCTCCCTAAAACAAACTCCAGGGGTTTTCTCAGCTCTTGGAGCAGTAGAAAAATGAACTTTTGGGTTGGAAAACCCGTGTGGGGGCCGTGGGGTGAAGGTTTCTGGGTGTGCAGGTGCAGTGTGGGAGGGCAGGAAGGACAAACCCCAGACTGAGTCAGCAGCGCTCTGGCTGCTTCCTTATCTCACATCTCTGAGCAGAAAGGGCAAAGCAGCAGCTGAGCTGAGCTGGAAAAGGGCTCCACAACTGCTGGGAACTGCAGGCAGGGCTTGGATTTGGGATTTTCCTGCTGCCAGAGGGAGCAGGTGAGGGGAAACTGGGCTGCAGCTGCAATCAAAGGCGGTGTCGTGAGCGGGGATGGAAATGGGGGAGGCAGCTCACCCCAAAAACAGAACTTCCATCAGGAAAACACAGAATCACAGTTCCCACAGTGGGAAGGAGGGTTCCACCCAGGAAAAGATGGAATCACAGCTGCCATGGTGGGAAATGAGGGTCCCACCCTGCTCAGAGTCTCCCTCCTGGCTCTCTTTGGGGGAACTCCTCCTCTTCCTCATATTCCCTCCCAAAAATGGGGCAAACACCTCTCACTCCCTCCCAAAAATGGGGCAAACACCTCTCCTTCTCCTCATTCCCACCCAAAAATTGGGCAAACCTCTCCTTTTCCTCATTCCCTCCCAAAAATGAAACAAGAACCTCTCCTTCTCCTCGTTTTCCCCTAAAACAAGGGTGAACATCCCAACCTTTCCCTTCCCTTTAATCCTTAAAGGATTAACTGTGCTCCTAAACAAACAACACTCAGGAAAACAGGAGGGATGATGCAATTTAAATAAGAAAAACAACACAACAGATTTTTTTTTTTTGCCTTTTTTTTTTTTTAGGCAAGGAATAGAAGAGCAGAGCTGGTACTGACAGGCTGAGAGGCCACCACAAAGAAAGCAGAGCAAACTCCTCACCCTGAGCCAGCACCACCCCATGCAGGGATTTCTGAACCACCCTTCCAAGTGAATTCCCAGAAAATCACGTGGATTCAGGAGCAGGAGCCTTTCCAATGTTTTCCTGGCAGGGCTAAGGGCCAATTCCCAGCTCCTGGAGCAGCTCAGGAGCTCAGCCCTGAGCTCTTTGTGTGCTCTGAGGGGGCTGCAGCAGCTCCAAGGAGAGATTTGGGAGACAAATTTTACAGACAGATTTTACAGACAGATTTTAGGGATGGATTTTAGGGACAGAAAAAGGATGGAAGGAAAATCCCTGGGAAATTCAGGATGGTGGAACAGCCAGAGCAGCACAAACAACTCTGCAGTCACGGGGCTTGAAAGGCTCTTTGAATTTCTGTGTGCAAAAAGGACAGAGTGCAAATGGCACAGAGTTCTCAGAGGCTCTGGATCATCCCTGATGATCCATCCCCACCTCCTCCAGCCCCAGGAATGAGTCAGGCAGGCCCTGAGCAGGGCAACACCTCCGTGCAAGGCTGGGTCACTGCACCTTCCCCACTCACAGCTGATTTCTGCAGCTCAGAGAGCAAAAAATGCCATGAATTCAGTGCAATCTGAACAGAAAATAGATATAAAACAGATTTAACAGCACCCAGCAGCAGCAACAGGCACAGGAGCCTAAAAGTTTTTTATCTGCCCAATTTTCTCTCCTCCCTGCACATCTGTTGAGGCCAAAACTCAGGCTGTGCTGATCAGGGGAAGAAGAAAAGAATATATATWAAAAAAAAAAATCCCACCTCCAGCTGGAAGGCACCCAAAAGCCTGGCTGCAGTTTGGGTCTGAAACAGCACCTTATTTAGACAATCTGAGGAATGTTTGGGAGGCTGCTCCGGCTGGGGATTTGCATAATGGGTGTCTGTCCGTGCTTACCTAAGAGCACAGGAATCCCGTCTGTCAGTCAGTCTAGACTGTGGGGCTGGATCCAGGGAATCTCCCAGCCAGGAATAACACGGGCAGCAGGGCAGGGTGCTGCCACCTGCCGATGGCACCCAGAGGCTTGGCAGCAATTTTGATTCTTCGGGTGATTTTTTTGGGTTGGGGTTGTGGTGAAGAGGTCGGTTGGGGGTGAAGAGTAGGGGAAAATCCATCCTCATCMTCCTCATCCTCATCCTCCTGGGAAAACCCCAGTGCTCCTGGTGGCCCTGCAGAGCCTCACYCCGCTCTGCTGGTGGCTCCAGTTTTAATTAAAGCACTGGGAGCGCTTTGATTAAGGAATTTCCATATAAATAATGAGATGAAATCCAAYTAATAAACAATAAAAGCAAAGCCSCACAAGCGCGGCCCAAGCGCGCCCTCTGCGGGCCGCAGCGGGGAACTGCAGGCAAGGAAATCCTGGGAGATTTTTTTCCCCTAAAAAATGGGATTTTAAAGGATTTTTCACCCGAAATGCATAAAATCAGCCTATTTCCATTTCCCAAAGCCGGGGAAACGCAGAGCTCTGGAGCCACCTGGATCTCAGCTCTTTGGGTGAGCCAGGAGCAGCAACCACTCATCATCATCATCCTCATCACCCCAATATCCTCCTGTCCCAAAGCCCCTGTGGGGAGCYCAAACCCCTCCCAAACCCAGAGAGGGCTCAGCCTCCTGCCCCTTGAATTCTCAAGGTTATTCCAACAAAAACTCTGAGGATGATCCAGCCCTGGGACAACACAGCCACAACTCCCAGCTCTGGGCTTGTCACCTCCAAACACCCCCAAATAACCCCAAACAACCCCCAAATAACCCCAAACAACCCCAAACAGCCCCTTCACGGAGCTTCCCATGGAACAGCAGCTCCCACACAGCTCCAGATCCCCTCTGGAATGCAGAGATCTCCCTCCCTAATTAATGAGGTAATTGTAGCACAAAATGAGGCCCCATCAGCAGCAGCACCCACAGTCAGCGCTTCAGAACCCAAATTCACCTCCAAACCTCTTATCCAGAAAGCTTTCCAGATAAAATGAAGCAATTAAGTGGAAATGAATGAATAACGAGACAAATCAAAGGTCTCTGCTCACCTTCCTACTGCAGAGCAGCCTCGTTCTCCAGGTGGATTCCTTGAWTTGTTTCTGGATTCCTCGATTGCTCCTGCCAAGGAAAATGGGAATTCAGATCCATCAGCCCGAGCAGATGGAGCTGTGTTATTAATGGAGTCATAATYTGGGATATTTACTCCATCATGGCATTAATTAGGCATTGGTGAGGGACATCCCTGGTTTGATCAATATTCAATTATTCACTGGAAAATCAGGGCGGACATTCATTGATCAATAATCAGAATAATGACAGGGAAGCTGTGGAATTTTCCTTTGTTTTMATAAATCACAGCCTGGCTGAGGGCTAAGGGAAATATTTGGGTCTAAATTGGATTTTTTTGGGGGGAAAGCAGAGAGGGAAAGGGGTTTGTATTATTTTGGGGGAATGAGGAGAGGGAGAGGTGTTTGCCCCATTTTTKGGGGGAAAATAAGAAAAAGAGGAGGAATTTCTCCCATTTTAGAGGAGAATATGAAGAAGAGGAGGAGTTTGCCCCATTTCAGAAGATAATATGAAGGAGTTTGCATCATTTTTTGGGGGAATATGAAGAAAAGGAGGAGTTTGCCCCATTTCAGAGGAGAATAATAAGAGGAGGAGTTTGCACCATTTTTGGGGGGAATATGAAGAAAAGGAGGAGTTTGCCCCATTTCAGAAAAGAATATGAAGGAGTTTGCATCATTTTTTGGGGGGGGGAATATGAAAAAGAAGAGGAGTTTGCTCCATTTCAGAAGATAATATGAAGGAGTTTGCATCATTTTTTGGGGAGGATATGAAGAAAAGGAGGAGTTTGCCCCATTTCAGAGGAGAATAATAAGAGGAGGAGTTTGCATCATTTTTGGGGGAATATGAAAAAAGAAGAAGCATTTACATCATTCTAGGGATGGTTACAGAGCATTTCAGCACAGAAAAAAAAGAGGTTTCAGCACAGAAAAAAGTTCCTGAGCATTTCAGCACAGAAAAAAGAAGTTTCCTGCCCTGACCGAGCACATCCTGGAAGGTTGAACTTCCAAGAAAAGCTCAGTCCCAGGCTGCAGAACGAGCTGCCCTTGGGAGAGCTCCCAAACCCCCCCGAGAACCCCTCGTGCCTCACGTCCCCTTCCCAGTAAAACATTGCTCAACCCAGCTGAAGTCAGAGCAGCAGCCAGGGAGGGATGAATTCCAAGAATCCATCAGAGCTGAAATCCAGCCCTGCTTGTTTTCCTCGCTCACTGGCTGAACACAAACAGGTTTTATTTTGTTTTGGTTTGGTTTGGTTTTTTCTGAAGGAGGCAAACTCAYGTCAGTGATTCTGGGCTGGGGTTCAGGCCAGGGTTCCTTTCACCTCCTCCTTCTCTGCAGATTGCAGCGGGTTCAGGGATGAGGAACAGCCAAAAAAAGCAGTTTAAACTTGTTTTGGTTTTGTTTTTTAACAAAGAGTTTTACAGATTTCACATTCCAGGGCCAGCTCTATGTGGAAATAGGAAGGTGAGGGCAGGGAAAAAAAAAAAAAAAGGTGAATTTGGGGCAGGTCAGGAGAGCAAAAAGGAGTTGGGGATAAAGGCACAACACCTAAAACAGCTCCAGGTTTGGAACTGGCCTTGGAATGGGCAAGCCCTGAGGCTCAGGGAATCCTGGAATGGTTTGGGCTGGRAAGAGCTCAAATCCCACCCAGTTCCACTGCCCCAGGTTGCTCCAAGCCTCTGGAATTGGGCATTCCCAGCCATTCCCACTGCTCCAGGGAGGTTTTCCACAGCACCACCCACGAATCCCTGGATTCTGGGGAGGTTTTAGCTGGATTTGGGATGGGGGGATGGAAAAAAAGCACCTGGATCATCAGGATCACCCCTYCTTCCTGCTGATTCCCTCCAGAATCCTGCAGTTGGACTGAAATTCCAGGGAATTCATCAACACAGTGCAGCTGCTAAACAAGCAGGGCCACGAGCAGGAATGTGGGGCTGACAAAATGCAGCAGCACCTGGGAGGTTCCAGGGCAGGGAAGGCCACCAGGAATTTTGGGATAAGATCCAACCTTCAGCTGCCATCCTGACTTCAGAGGGATTTTCCAAGGCAAACCATTCCATGGAGGTGAAGCTGCTGCCAAAACCAGCTCCACACAAACCACCCCAAACCCAACCACCTCCAAACTCCTCAGCCAGGCAAAATGAAGCCATTAATGGCAGATTAATCAATAATGAGAATTCCCTTCCCTTCAGACCAAGCTGAGCTGAAATCCTGCAGCGACAGCACAACCTGTGCCTCATTTCTGTCAGTTTTCCCTGGAATTTTGAGCTGCTTTGGGTTTCTCCCTTTGTGTTCTCCTTTCCAAAGCGACACAGGGGCTCCTGCACTAAAAATGGTTAAATTCCAGGTTTAGAGCTGCTCTCAGAGACCCCACGGGGACCTGGCAGCAGCCACACCACAACCACAGGGAAAAACAACCCTGGAGCACTGCAGAGGGCCAGGATCCCATCTCTGGATTGTTGTTTACAGCCCTGCAGGATCCCTGCTCCGCGAGGGAAAACAAGGCTGACCTCAGCTGGAATAAACTCTGCCCCCTCCTTCCTCCCAGCCCTGTCCTGGTGCAAAGGTTTGGAACTTGATATTCCACAGGCTCCTGTTTACAGACACTGCAGCAGCCCTGCTCTGCTGCCAGCCCAGCTGGGGACACTCTGGGGACACCCAGGGACACTGAGGCTTCCCTGTACCCAGACTCTGCCCTTCCCTATGGGAAACATCCCCTGGCTCGGGGCCTGGAGGCTTTGGGAAGGCTCTGCCCCCTCCCCACAAAGGCAATTCCTGCTGGGAATGTCACACTGGGGCA
>JACDOX010000826.1:27845-50052 GCA_014549065.1 Cardinalis cardinalis | reverse complement strand
AATCAGTGAACTAAACCCACAGCCTGAAATGCCACTGGAATCACAGCTGCCAGCCTGGCACAGCCCCAGGGCCCTGTGATACGACCCCAGTGCAGCTCCCAGCCTCCCATCTCCCACTCCTCACCTCTGGCACGAGGCCACTGCAGCACAACCATCATCTCCCACTTTGTCTCCCCAGGACCGTGGAACACCTGGGCATCCTCACCGGAGCTCAGCTCTTCTCCCTCAACAGAGAGGAGCTGAAGAAGGTGTGTGGTGATGAGGGGAACAGAGTGTACAGCAAGATCACGGTGGAGAAAAACCAGCTGGAGGTGAGTGTTTTTCTGGATAATTCCTGCTGCAATGGGGGCTGTACCAGCAGTGTCAGRTAGCTCATTAAACAGGCATTTTAAGAAACACAGTTGGGGAAAAAAAATGCAACCAAACCTACACAAGCAATAAAACACACCTAAAAATTCTGAAGTGTCTTTTAAGCTAAAAGGCCCCAAATCCCCAAGATCCCCTTGTTTCCACTAATTAATCTGCTTTTTACTGATACCACCCATCCCTTTGAAACTAGCTCTACTCCCAGAGCATTCATTAAATACTGTAATTTAACTACAGCTTGAAGTTCAGATCCAAACTTCCTGTTTTGTTTCCATTCCAGAAAAGCAGAGGGGAGTCAGAGCTCCAAGAAATCATGAAGCGCCGCCAGGAAAGGATTGATTCTGCTAATTAAAGTCTCTCTGCTTTATTTCAGCTCTTAGCCCTAAGCAGTGCAGAAAAAAGGGAATGAAAGCAATGATTCCCGGCCCAGGCCGGAGGCAGCAGAGCTCCCCTTGGGCTCCAGCTGCCATCAGAGTGACAATTCCTCCAACACTGTTGGGAAGGGTTGACAATAAGACCACATCCCCCTGGGAAAGGTGTTTTAATTTTGCATGAAGTATTTTTTTTATAACTATATATTTTATACTGAAATTTTCCGTGCATGCGATCGGAGCAGGATTCCCACGGGGCTGGATGTACGACAGGGGCTGGATTCAAACAAAGCCCCCCAGAGCTTTTCCCCAAGGGCTGTCCCTGCTCCCAGCCCTCGCTGGCAGAGCAGGCCTGGCACGCAGCTCAGGAGGGGCCAGCTCAGGGCCTGGAGCCTGCCCCAYGGGAATGAGGCTGCAGGAACAACCCTGCAGTGCTCTGGCTTTAAGGAAAGGACATTAAAGCTCATCCTGTTCCAGCCCCASCATGGGCAGGGACGCCTTTCCCAAGCCCAAGTTGTTCAAATCCTGTCCAGCCTGGCCTTGGACACTTCCAGGGATGAGCAACCTAAGGCAGCCCCATTTCCATTCCCTCCTCAGTGCAGGTGYCCCCTGCAGCCCAYGAGCACRGCCCGGTGACAGCTCCCTGTCCCCCTCCTGTCCCCCTGTGCCCCCTCACTGGACAAGGCTGCAATTGGCAACACACATTCCCAAAGCCTGGCTGCTTCCCTAAATCCACAGGCCAGTTGGTGCTGCCTCTGAGCAGCTGAAATGAGCTCTCAGTGCCTAGAAAGGAGCAGGRGTGACAAACAAAGGGATCTGGATGTGGACAWAGGTGAGCTCCACCTGCCCAGTGCTGCTGATGCCTGGGCTCAGGGCAGCTGTGCAGCCCTTCCCTGGGCCACTGAGCCTGCACTGGAATGTTGTGGGGCTGCCAAACTCGGCCTCAAATCAGGAGAAGATAAGCCCTGACCATTTGCTCCCATCCCAGGCACACCCACAGCCCATCCCAGGGTGTTGGTCACTCGTCCCCATCTTCACCTTTGCACTGTAAAGAGTCAGCTGAAGTGATTCCCAAAGAGCTGAAACCCCAAAGCACACTGGGAAAGGCAGGTTTAGCTCCAAATAAATGGGCACAAGGAAAAAAAAAATCTAATTTAGCACAGGGTGTTGCTCTTGACTTCCCGTTTTCCTTCATAAAGTTATGGGCATTTCTATGTAACCATCTGTAAATAGGGGGTGAGGAAAATCTCTCTCCCTAGAGGCAGAATTAGTGATTATGCTTCCAAAATTTTACTCACAATTTCAAAACTCAAGCAAGCAGCGTAGCTCCTGTCCACAGCAAGTTTGGCACACTGCATTTCTATCTCTGTGTAACTGACAGACCAACCTGATTGCAAAGCAGCGAAGCAAACACAGCTCCAGMGCTGCCCACAGCCCAGGGACAGTTGGCTTTTCTCTCTCAGCACTGCTGAGTCTTTGCCCAAATTTGTGTCTGTCCTTGCACATTTAAGGGAAAAAGCTTTAACACAGCGTTGGGGAACTCGTGTCTCCATCTGASAGCACCAGAGCACCTCRGTTTTGGCTTTATTCCTGACTGTCTCCCATGGATAATCTGTTTTCTCCATCTGAAAGAGGACGCTGCYGGYACCAGCAGAATTAGGGTGCGGGCAGGGGGATCCTGGGTTTAGTCCCAGCCCTGCTGGSATCTGAGAAGGGCACTCACCCTGTCAGGGAGGGATGAAGAGGACAATCCTCCTGAGAAGCCCTGGCTCTGGAAGAGGGTGAAGGGAAGCAGGATGGCAAGCACATGAGGCCAAAGAGTTTCTAAAATGAAAAGAAAACCAAATGATGACCTAGGAAACACCCCACCTTCTAGTCCTGGGCTGTAGAGGAAAGCAAATCACAGGGAGTTACAGTTATCTGGGACTTTAACAGGAGTGTACACGACAGCTCTGTAAAGCTGGGAGCCACAGGAGCACTTCCCAAAACAAATATCTCAGCAGACCTTACTGCAGAGGTCACTTCTACAAATTTCCATGCGACTGAGCTGTGCATCTGTTCTGTYTGTACTGCCTGCAGACACTGCTCTAAAGTGCTGTACATTGATGTACCTGAGCGAAGGAGACAACGATAGAACCATGCACTGTACAAGAGTTATTAAAATAGTTAAGTTATACTTACAAATCCTTGTCTGTCTCTTTCACTGGGTTTTATAAATCCATGTCTGGCTCTTTCACTGGGTTCTCATAAGGGTTTGTCACTGACAGTCTCAGAAACTCAGCAAAATGTCTGAAACCACACATTTCCTTTTGAGTTTGGGGATTGGCATTCAACAGGAAGGGTGTTATGGCCTGGACAGCTGTGTTTTAAAAACAGAGGTGAAAATCTCACACATCATGAGAATTAAGTACCAGAAAAACTGCAAGCTGAACTCCGYTCCTTGTCTGGTCTAGTGGAAGATGTTCCACCCATGGCAGGGGGTGGAACTGGATGGTCTTTAAAGTTCCTTCCAGYTTAAACCAGTCTGGGAATCTGTGATTCCATGACTCACAAGGRAGGCTCTCCTATTCCATGGCAAAGAAACCAGAGACAGTATGAACCTGTTTCAATTCAAAGAACACTTAAAGCTTCTTTGCATTATTCTTTCTTGGGCTGGGCAAATCATGAAAAGGTTGTACAAAAGGTTGCACATTCTTGCCTACCAGGAAGGGGAACTTCTGTGGCAGCTGTCCCACGTGGAACAATARAGAAAGAGGGAACAGCATAACCCCATGACACAGACAAGCGACAGATTCTCCGACATTTCCAGCCAAGGGCCGGCCATCCTCTGCCTCAGGTGAACAACCACARTAACAAGATCACCTCCTCTACAGCCTAAATAGAGTTTAGGCAGACCAAGAGCCCAAAACACCTGCCCTGCTGGCTCGGGGGCTCTCTCGGCGGCTGGAGCTGCGCCCGACAAGCCATTTCGAACCTTGCCAAGCCGGCAGGGGAGAGAGCAGAGCGCGCTGAGCGCCTGCAGGGGGACAGCACCGGCGCGGCTCCGGGCCCTCCCTCACGGCCGCCTCCGCTCAGGGCCCGCCCGCCGCCATCTTGCGGCACCGGCGGCGCCCGGGCCCCGCGCGGCCATGAGGGACGGGTGCCTTGGAGGCGGGTCGGGCGCCGCGCCGGCCGTGGGGAAGACCACCGGGTGGTTCTGGGGACCGGAGATGCCGGGGCCGGGAGGTCCCGGGRCCGGCAGAACCCCGGACACGCTCTGCTGGGGACAATGGCGGCGTGAGGGTCGCCAASGCGACCGCCCGCCCCGACCCCCAGGCCCACGAGCCAGCCAATCAGAATCGTTCTCCCTCCCGCCGCCCCGCCCCGGCTCCTCCCGGCCGCGTCCGTCTCGTGTCCGCGCTCCTGATTGGCCGCTGCCGCCCAGCCGGGCTGGGATTGGCGCGGGAGCGCGCGGGCCGCGGGTGCGCGCGTAGGCCGGTCCCCTCCGGGCACGCACTGTCCCTTATAGGCACGCGAGCCCCCACAGCCGCGGACATGTCGGTGTCCCCCGTGAAGCGGCAGAAGATGGAGTCGGCGCTGGACCAGCTCAAGCACCACACCACGGTGGTGGCCGACACCGGGGATTTCAACGGTGAGASGCGGCGCGAGGGGATCCCGTCACCGCATCTTCTCCTTAGCCCCCTCTTCCGCCCCCCTTCACGGAGAGTGGGCGCGCCCGGCCGAAGGGGCGCGCACTGGGGGGGAGCGAACCACCCTGCRGCCGGAGGGGGGCGGCGGGAGGCGCTCGGTGGCGGCGCCTTGGTCCCCATCCCAGGGCAGATCCCGCCCAGGCGGGACATTTTCCAGAGCCTCCCGTGATCTTCTCCCAGTTTGCCCTCGGTTGTGCCCTGACCACCACGTTCAGGTCTGCGTGCTGTCAGACTCAGGCCAGGCTCTGCTGCGCTAATGAATTCGGGTTTTCTTCCAGTGGCCTCTCTAGATCTGGGACGTGTTTGGGGTTTTTCCAAACTCAAGGCAGCCCGGTCCAGCGGCGGGTGTCTCTGCCCGTGGCAGGGGGTGGAACTGGACAATCTTTAAGATCGCTTCCAACCTAATCATTACAGGATTTATGTAAAAATAATGCCGGAGTGCTTTTGTTTCCCTTATCTGCTGAGAATGAGSCAGCACACTCATTTCTGAGAAAGGGAGGTGGCCTTCGATTACAAAGCCACTTGTTCCCAAGCTGYCACTGCCTGGCCCGGCACGGACACGGAGCCTGCTCGGTCCATCAGAGCCAAGAACTCCCTCCCTGAGAGCAGCCCTTGAATCCTGTCCTGTCCTCACCCGGGCCTGCAGTAATCCCTCCACTGCTTGCCTAATCCTGTTGGTGTAACAGTAAACAATCCTAAACAGCCGCTCTCAAATGTCTTAAGAGTACTAAACTTAAGGTGGAGAGAGCACAGGGGCGGCAAGAGCTCAGACACGGGAAAAAAACAAACCCCCAGGATGGCCAAGGGGGTGTTTGTGTACAGGCACAGTAAGGACTGTGAATATCCCRCAGGGATCATCCAGTCCAGCTCCTGGCCCTGCTCAGGACATCTCCCAGTTGTTCTCTGGGCTGCTCTAACCAGCTGGGGGTTACTCTTAGAGCCCTATCAAGGCAAGAGCCTTACCTGGCTCGCTCCTGGCAGGTTAAACCCTGTGGAGGGGCAGGTGGTTGTTGCTGCTGCTGGCTCCCAGTGGTGTTTGTCAGTACAGATGCTTTAAGCAGTACCCACGTGAATTGAACTTCTGAMGGAGCTGTTTGCACGGAGTGGACCTTTCTCCAGGATCCTGATCATTGCCTGGGAGGGATCTGTGGAAAAACAAGGCTTATTTTAGTACAGTTGCACTCTCTCACTTGGGGTTTCATCCCTGTGCTGAGGAGAAGGGGCTGGTAATACCGATTTTGTTATTTTTTTGACATTTTAATTGTATTGTTGAAAGTGCTGAGTGACCTGCAGAGGCTCTGCCCYGTTTGCCCTGGTGCCAGGCTGTGACTACAGCCAGCCCCTGTGTGCCACAGCCTGCTGGAGCAAAACCTGGCATCACCTGGAACAGGCATAGTCCTGGGCTTAGGGTAAGACCAAGAGTCGTGTCYTCCTGGTAGGACAAGGAAATGAGAAGAGCAGATACTGAGAATCTGCAGCTGTATGGAAAAGGTTTAAAAAGTAGTAAGAAAATGTGCTGGAGCCTCACAGGTGAATTCACCTGTCCTGGCCCCATCAGTTGGACAAAAACAAAAGCCTGAATTTCTGACTGCTTGAAGGGAAGGTCCCCTGTTCTTTATTCCCCTCTGTGATTCCTGGAGCTCAGCTATGCTGGTTGGGWTGAAGTTTGGAAATTAGTAGTACTTCTCTCCATCCATCATTTCTACAGGTTTATACTTTTGGACAATTTCTGCAGTTTATAAACATTAAAGTTTGCTGTATCTTGTGACTGCAGCCCAGTTGTTCTGTGCTCTGGCACAAAGCAGCCTTCAGGCAGTGTTTAAACACCACTGATGTGCTCTGTCATTAACAAGTGTTAACATTCTCACCTGGTTGAGCAAAACCCTTCTGATTTCTCAGGCTGGCTGGCTGTTTCAAACAGGCTGGTTTTCTTTCCTTAGCCATAGATGAGTACAAGCCCCTGGATGCCACCACAAACCCCTCCCTGATCCTTGCTGCGGCTCAGATGCCGGCATACCAGAAGCTTGTGGATGATGCTGTTGCCTATGGGAAGAAGCTTGGTGGGTAAGTAAAGAGGGGGTTCATTTCCTGTATTTAAAACAGACCTGTATTTAAAATGCCTTCTTTATATACAAGCAACGTACTGGGGTTTCCCCCTCGTGTACTTGTGGGTTTGTCTCCTGCCCCAAAAGGCCTCAACACTTGGAGAAAAATTCCTTACGCCCATTCCAGATGTGCATCCTCATTTCCCAGCTCACACCTGGCCCTCCTTGCTCAGGAAAGCAACAGCACTATAGAAAGAGTGTCCAAAGGCTAATCCTGCTGGCAGGCCAGAAGTGGCTCATTTGAACTCTGGAATTTAATGTTAAATGGGCTGTGAAATTTGATCTTCAAATCCATAGCAAAGTGTAAACTCACCTTTTTTTTACCCCCATAAATGCTTTTGCTCTTTCTGGTTTTCAGGTCAGAAGAGGAGCAGGTCAAAAATGCTTCTGACAAACTTTTTGTATTATTTGGAGCTGAAATCCTGAAGAGGATACCTGGCCGTGTGTCCACAGAAGTAGATGCAAGGTTGGCTCTTTTCCCTCTGGCTTATCCTGGATATTTGTAAACACAAAAACTAACTTGAGTTGGAGAAAGATTTTTTGCCTAGAAGACCAGTGGGACTTACATTATTAGTAATAAAGACTGTGGATTTCCCTTAGTTGGACTAGAACTCTGTAACAAAAACAAGTAGCACTGACCTTGGATTTTCATAATCTTCCTCTTGCTGCTTAAGCAAGGGAAACCTCTCACTTCCCATTGCAGTTTTGCTAATTCTCTTCTATGTGATAACAGCTGCTCAATTTAGTAAGAGCTCTGTTTGAACAGTTTTTTCCAAGACTTGAACAGGACTTGGCTGTTAATTTGCTCAGTGCCAATTTTTGTTAATGCTCAGCTTCTGAATTCATTATGAGAAATTTCCTTCTTGAAAGGCTGACAGTCCAGGAGGGATCTGAGAACACAAACCTGCTGTTGGCATGTAAATGCTGATAAAACAGGACAATGTTTTCCCATGGGGCCTTGGGGCAGAGAATTAAAAAAAATAATAAATAAATTTTAAACAATGCTGCTCTTGCCTTAAAGGTTGTCCTTTGATAAGGAAGGCATGATCCAAAGGGCGAGGCGCCTCATCGACCTCTACAAGGAAGTAGGGGTTGGTAAAGATCGGATTCTCATCAAGCTCTCTTCAACCTGGGAAGGAATCCAGGCTGGCAGGTAAGGCTGTGTGTGCCTGGTGTGCTGATTCATGGCATGCTCCTGCCTGTCCACAGGCACTGATATTGCATTCTGCACTTGAATAAACAGCAGTGCTGACAGCGCTGTGCCATGGGGAAGTCTGTCATGAGCACGGAAGGTGCCCTGCCACAGCTTGCTGTTGAAATAGGCAAAGTTCCTTCATACAAGGGCCACAGTTTCCTGAAATACCCTGCTAAGCTGGCTACATTTGGCTAGAGGAACAGCATTAATAAGGCAGAGTTTGGCAGCACAAAACATTGGCTGTTAGCTGACAACTTATGCACCCCATTCCTAAATTAACGCAGGGAGTTCAGTAGTTTGAACTTAGCAGCTCGTTCCTGAWTATGAATTCTGTAGGTGAGCAGAGTGCTGTTCTAAGCCAGCCTGTGTCTGCAGGGTTCTGGAGGCCGAGTATGGGATTCACTGCAACATGACCTTGCTGTTCTCCTTTGCTCAGGCTGTTGCCTGTGCTGAAGCTGGAGTTACTCTGATTTCCCCGTTCGTGGGACGGATCCTGGACTGGTATGTTGCAAACGGAGACAAGAAAACCTATGAGCCTTCGGAGGATCCAGGTGAGCACACTGCTGAGAAAACAACAGCTGCTCGTTCAGACAGTTTACTCATAAAAATCCTCTCATGGCAAATGCTGGGTTTGAGCATGTTCTAAATAATCACTTACAATAAAGTTGCTGGTTTCTACTTGTAGGAGTGAAGAGTGTCACCAAGATCTATAACTACTACAAAAAGTTTGGCTACAAAACCATCGTGATGGGCGCCTCGTTTCGCAACACGGGCCAGATCAAAGCGCTCACGGGCTGTGACTATCTCACCATTTCACCCAAGCTCCTGGCAGAGCTCAGCAAAGAGCACGTCAAGTTAACTCCCACACTCAGTGTCAAAGAGGGTGAGTCTGCTCCTGGGGGCTTGTTCTGACTTCTTTCTTCTGCAGTGTTGAGAGTCTGGGGTTCTGGTCAGTGCTATGGTACTCGCTGCCATCCTGCTTTAGGGATAAATCAAATTTCCTAGAGGAGATATTGTAGCCTCAGAAGGAAATACTGTAGCCTCAGTACAATATCACTGCTACAACTGCTGACACTGAGCAGGAATTGGACTACAGTGGGTTTGGAGTGTGCTTCCATACTCTGCACCTCTCCCCGTGGGACAGGCAGAGAGGAGRAAAGTTAATCTGCACATGCTCAGGATGAAATTTTACTGAACAGTRGCAAAGATGCTAAACTTGATTTCATCTTAATTTCTAGACATGCCAAGAGGTGTTTTCCCTTCAGAAATTAGAAACTAAGCATACACAAGACTGAGTGATTTGATCTGGTGACACTGTGYCAATGATGGCTTGGAATCCTTGCTCCCATTACACTACTTCAAGCCCAGGTTGGATGGGGCTTGGAACAATCTGGGATAGTGGATGGTGTCCCTGCTTGTGGCCAGGGAATGGAACTGAATGGGCTTTAAGGTTTSTTTCCACCCAAATAATTCAAGGATTCTCTGATCCTCTCCCTTTTCTGCAGCCTCATTAAAATGCTGGTTTACATCTCAGAGCAGCTCTGTGCACAGCTGTAGCCATGGGTTSCTGCCCACAGGCTTCTGCTGGCCTGGGAACCTGCTATCAAGTGAGCTTTTGTTAGTTCTTGCCAATAATCAAAGCCCTGATTGTTCAGAATATTTGCTTAGAACGTCGCACTGCTGTGGGGTGGTTACACAATTCCTTAGAATAGGCCTGGAATTGCTGTGCCATTCTGCAGCAGGTACAAGATAATGACACACACAAACATTGTTTTAAGATAAACTGATTTATTAGGCTACCTTTTTCTTTTTCCTCTTTGTTCTCCTCCAGCCATACCAGGAGCACTTTCAATCTCACATCCCASACTATGCTCCTGCAGCAAGTCATACTGAACGTATTTAAAATTTTTCCAACACACAGAAATGGTCAGAACTCAAGACAATTTTAGGAAGTCTGAATTTGATAAGAATCGGATCACCTGGTCTGTTTCCTTTTCTACYTCTCCTGCACAGCTCAGGCGTGTGATCTTGAGAAGATGCACCTGGATGAGAAAGCATTCCGCTGGCACCACAACGAAGACCAGATGGCTGTGGAGAAGCTCTCCGATGGCATCAGGAGATTTGCTGCAGATGCAGTTAAGCTGGAGAGGATGTTAAAGGTAGATATCATGCTCCTCCCATGTACTGCAGCCAGCCTGGTGTGGCTGAGGATTAAACAAGTCTGGGCAGGTCTTTGGACAGGTTATGTAGGACAGGCCACCTAAATTCAGTGAACTTGGTAAGCCTCACTGCACGCCAAGGAAGAAGTGGTGCCAGGTGTGGGCTGTGCCTGCAGCTTGAGCCACAGGACTGGCAGCTCATCAGGATAACTGTCAAAGTGAGAAGTCCCTTAAATCTGATTGATTCTGAGCTGTCAGCAGCAGCACAGGATACAAATAATCTACAGGTAGTGAGCTGGAAACAAATCATGTTTGTACTTGCAGGCACTAAGAAAGAGCAGATCTGCTGTCAAAGTCTTATGTCAAATTGTGGAGAGGCTTTCACATAGGATTCATCAAACTGTGTTTTTTGGGGAAGAAATACTCAGTATACCTGGTCTAGGCACTTGGKGACTGGCAGCTCCTTGCAGCATTCCCAAACTCTTACTCAGCTGTGCTTTGTTTATTCTTTTTCTAGGAGCGAATGTTCGGCACTGAAAATGGAAAATAAAAAAAGGAAAATTAATAATCAGCATTTCCCTGAGTGCTCCAAGCTGAGGTGGATCACCTGAGGTTCAGTGGATGTACAAATGTCTTACCTGTACAAGTATCATGCTGTGTATGGATAGATTTCTGTATCATGCTTTTTTTTTTATCAATTTGCAAAGGGACAAATGGAATTTCAAATTTTTGTGGCACTTTTGTCAATACATGCAAATTAAAACCGACTTGCCTTGTAACGTGGTCGATTCATTGCTGCAGGAGACACCTGATAGGATTTTAATCTTCRAATTCCTTATTAAATCTTCAGTCCTAACACATTGAAGAAAGCAGTTTTTAATTTCAGGTTGTTTTAAAGAGCAAACACAAATTTCACAAGCCCTTCTTGGTACAAAACCCACYCACACTCCTGTGAGACACACATATATATGTCAAAATATACATGTGTATCTTATTTGTTTATATAGATCCTGTTCTATGAAGAGGAGACAAGAGCAAGTGATAGGACAAGAAGGAAATGGGCTCAGGTTGTGCCAGGGAAGGTTTATATTGGATATTATGGAAAATTCCTTCACTGAAAGCTGTCCAAGCTGGCACAGCTGCCCAGGGCTGAGTCCCCATCCSTGGAGAGATTTAAAGACACATGGATGTGCCACCTGGGGACAGGGATAGTGGTGGCCTTGGCAGGGCTGGGGGAATGGCTGGACTTGATGGTCTCAGCAGTCCTTTCCAACCTCAGTGATTCATTCCATGGTTCTAAGAGATCCCTGCTCATACATGGATGCAATTTGCTGCTTCCTGACAAAGTTGCCTGAACTTAAAACAAAGGGAGAAAAGGCAGCAGCACTGACAGCCACGTGCTCTGTCCACACCAAGGGAGGCACTGATCCTCCCCCAGTGTGACACAGCAGCTCTGCTGTCAGCCCATCCAGAACAACCTGGGAGCTGCCGTTCCAGCGAAAGGGACAGCAGCTACAATCAGACACAGACAGCTGGTGCTGCCCTCCCAGCCTGCCCTGGGAACAGTGCCAGTCTGCCAGAGGGAGGTGAAATCCCCAGGGGACTCATCCAGGCCCTCTGTCCTACAGCTGTGGAGAGGGGAGAAGCAGATCAGGCAGAAAGCAGGGTGCCCAAAGGGAGGTGACCTTTTCCCCTGTCAAAGTCAAGCCAGCACTAAAAGCTTGACCCTGCCCCTCCCTACAGCCATCAGAGCCCTCCACTGCACACCCCTTCTCAATTTAACCTATTTTGCATTTTTCACTCTTACTAAACTGAGAATTCCAACAGATTCCTAGAATGGTTTGAGTTGGAAGGGGACCTTGAAGACCATCTCGTTCCACCCCTGCCTTGAGCAGGTTGCTGTGCTCTAACACCACACACTGCACTGGCAGGGCAGGGACTTGGGCACACAGAATTTGGGGACTTGGTGCTATCAAACTGGCTGGTCAGAGGCTTGGAGCCTGTGGAATAAATGCCCCTTCTTCCCCCTGAGTGAGGCAAGAACCTTCACATGCATGGAATCTGTCCCCTCACATAGCTGAGACACAACTGGCTCAGTACCATCACAGAGCTCAAATGAAACTGAAGCATTGCAGAAGGTGCTCAAGAGAGAATGAAATACTGCAGTGCAAGGGGAAAAAGAAAAAGGTGGGAAAAGGTGTCTGAGTAACCCTTCTCCACTTACCAACAGATGCCTCTCAAGAGCTGAGGAGGCAAGAAGGGTCACGGGGTCAGTCACGGGATCCCTTCCTTCCTGTGGTGGCAGCTGGTGTTTCCTCCCCAGCACTGGGGTTCTTTCTCTGCAGCACAGATGGATGTTGTGAGGGGCCTGACATCCGTGGCTAAGCCACAAAGTCCACATCCTTTCTGAAAAAAAAAACCAAGCACCACATAAACCTTCAGCTTGTACAGCTCTTTAGTCAGTCACACAAAGTGTGTTCACTCCTTAACTCTTCCTCAACTTCCCCTCTCTTCAGCAGATGGAGGGATCTCTCCCAGGGCCCTGTCTGTGCCCTGCTTACAAACTCCTTCTGGGACTTCCCAGATTTCCCATACCTCCTCAGATTAAGAAATCAGATGTTTCTTGTCTCCCAGGAAGGTCTGTGGCTCCCACAGACACGAGGACAGGACTCAGGAATTAGGGGCAGATASAATGTGTATGTTTGGAGAAATCCTAAAGAATCAATAGATAAACTTTAAAGCATTGATTTTAAATGACAGCACCTTTCCCAACCTTTCCTTGTGGTGGCTGCTCTCTGATTCCAACATCCARCTCTGTGCAAACACACAAAGCTTGGAGGGGGGTTGGAAAAGCTTTTCCTTTCTCCTCCAGCCATGCCTTGCATCCCATCACAGACTGTGCTAAGGGAGACACCATGCTGCTCCCAGCACCTCCTCCATTCTTGACAYGGGGTACAGGAAAGCAGAGCTGTTGGAAGAACAGACACAATAAGTACATCCATTTATATTCATCTTCTCAACATGGAATTKAATTTTAAATTAGTCCTGAGATTCATTGGTTATGTCTATCCAATACAGCCATCACAAGCCAACATGGATGGCACCAAACCCAGACAGTTCCATTTGAAATTTTCAAGTAAATCAGGACCAAAGAGGCACTTCCATCTCTTCTGGCCCTTGTCTGAATGTACASAAGATGAACAAAGCAGCAGATTCCATTAAAAAAAAAATAACAAGGGTTTTTTGTTTTTTTTTTTTACAAAATTATACTGAAGA
Source organism: Cardinalis cardinalis (assembly GCA_014549065.1). NCBI lineage: Eukaryota > Metazoa > Chordata > Aves > Passeriformes > Cardinalidae > Cardinalis > Cardinalis cardinalis. The sequence continues at coordinate 36,891 of JACDOX010000826.1, read as the reverse complement.
AGCTCCAAGGAAAGAATCTTAATTAAATATGCTAATACACAAATTGAATGCTGGCATGACCAACAACCACCAGCTGCAGACAGGGCCAGAGCTCAAACATCTTGTCAGGATCCTCAAAAACACAAAAACTGAGATCACACCCACAGGCAGGTCTTGGGGCTCTGTTTTCCAGAGTTAAGCATTTTCCCAACTGCTGCACCAGCACCCCTCTTCCCAGCTCAGGTGTAAACCTACCAGGAAAGGCTCCCATACCTGGGATGGTGGGCTGTCCTCTTTTTTGTGAAGAAATTCTTTGTGGGATACAGGACAGCAGTGCTGCTTTACAGCTGTGAGCCAACATCCAAGAAAACTCCTCAYCCCTTTGGATTCATCCTGCTCCACGTGCTGCAGAGACACTCTGATGCTTCTAGCAGGTACCTCTTTATCTGCCTGTAAAAATATCASAGGAAAACAGAGGATGTGGTTCCAGCTATGAAGCCCAGAAAAGAGGTAACACTGTGAGTCCCAAAAAAATAAATCAACACAACTCTAGAAAATAAAACYAAACCCCCACCCAAATAAATAAAACAATAAACCCCACCAGCTGGATGTTACCAGGAACAGATTTCCAAGGAAATAAGCCTGCCTGGTAATATTCCTAGGACCAAAGCACCAAGCATTGCACAGCACAATGCTGAAACAAAAGTTTGTGTGGGATGAAAATYTCCCAAATTTGAAGGTTTTCAATTCTTTGGAAAACAAAGGAGGGACAAAAACCTCTCAGTATAAGCCCCACTGCTTGGATGCCTGGGATGGGATTGTTCACAGGGCCCCTCAGCTGSACCAGGCACAAGGAGATACAAACTGAGGTACCTAAATTACTCCCACAGGAAGTTTAAAATGCAAGAATCATCCAAAAATCCTTGCTCTTTGTGTAATGCCACTYCATGATTTTAGCTGATGTAAATACCTTTTAGGTAAAGGAAATACCAAATAAACTATCAAGTTTTACGTTCGTAGTACAAAATTAACACAGAAAATACACAGAATAAAACTTTCCTGAACATACCTGGATGACATTCAACAACTTTGTGTTTCCTATGTTCAGTTGATTTTCTTTTCCCACAGTTTTTCTGACCAATTTTTTCCAATCCCTGGCTAAAACTAGTCATACTGTACAAGAACTTWAGAGCTTTCATCACTAATGGCCTCAAGTTGTGCCAGGGGAAGTTTAGGTTGGATATTAAGGAAAATTTCTTMATGGAAAGGGACATCAAACCCTGGAACAGGCTGCCCAGGGCAGTGGTGGAGTCACCACCTCTGGAAGGGTTCAGAAAACACATGGATGTGATGATACCTGAGGTTGAGAGGTGAACATGGTGGTGGTGCTGCACTGATGCTCAGACTTGATCTTAAAAGCTCTTTTCCAACCTAATTTCCATGATTCTATGACTCAGGTGGCTTCCAGTTTGTCAGCAGGACTTGTGAAGGTGACACAATCCAGCCCACCTCACACAGCTGCTGGCACTGCACACATCACCTCTCCAGCCACCCGCTGCCTGACCACACCTTTCTCCCCCAGTTTTCCCAAGAGCAACTTCATGGTGTGATGGGAAAGAGTGAAAATACACACAGGAACTCATCTTTTTTCTGCTCTCATATGGGAGGAAAAAGAAATCACCATCAAGTCCCCAGGCAGTGTGCTCTGTCCAGCTTCCTGACAGAGGCACAAGCAGAGCAATTCCAGCAGGTCCTGGATGCCACAAAATAAGGAAAAGTTGTACAACAGGGGACTGAACAAAGCCTGCAGTGGTCTGAATGCTGCTTGCTCACCTAGCAGCAGATGAATGAGCCTGGACAGAACCTCATTTAAGGAATGAAAACAGGACACAGAGTAGACACCAATGTTCTATTTTTACAGGTAAGCAGAGAAAAGATGTAGCAATTTTGGCAAAATCCCATGGGAACAAAGACCCTAAGGAAATACAGTCTCCCACTTCACAAACAAGATGTGGCCTTCCAGACTGAAAGTATTTCCTGATGGTGTCAACATCAAATCTCCAAAATGGCTTGTCAGGAATGAAGATTTAAATTATCAAAGCTAATTGATCATTTAATACCTATCAAAGCACAATTTTCATTTCAAATTCTGGTTTTAATTCCCATCAATGCCAAGGTTCTGTAAGCTGGGCTCCAGAATGCAACAACAGAAGACCCAGCAAAACCCACAGCAGTCTGTCTTTTCAAATCACACTGAATTCTTGAGACAGAGCTTAAAAAAAATGGATTCACACAGAAAAGAGAAAATTTCCCAACTTGATGATTTGTAAGAACCAAAATATTGTAATATTGTAAGAAAAGAACCCCATTTCTTTAGAGCACTKGAGAAATGCTGTTCACAATTCCAAGAGGGAAGGAAAATCAATTATCTGAAAGTTAATTTATCTACTTTCCAATAATTTTGTGTGTTCGAGCCTGCAACAATTTACAAAAAAACCTCAGTCTGGTTACTCCTTCCCATGCTCAGCTTCAAGCCACACCAGCAGCTSAGAAGGAAGGAGGAGTCCAGACTCCACCCTACAGCTGGTTCCTCAGATGGGACCCACATTAACCACCTGCATTTTTCAGTGCCCTAATCCACAAAATTCCAGCAAGAGACAGCAGCAGTGTACTCCCAGAGAGGAGTATTTCTAAGAGAACAAAACCCACAACAGAAGCAGCACAAAAGAGAACAAGCAAACAATTGTAGGACCATGTTAAAAAAAAAAGCTGAGCAAACTTTCTGAACACAATTCCAGCCATGTGAACAGGAAGAAAACAAGGGCACACTGTGCACCAGCACAATGCCAACCCAGAGSAAGGGCTTCAGCAATTTGTATTCACAGCACCAACTTTTGGGGGGTTTTGAGGAGATGGTTCCCCACATCTGTAAACTGAGGGTCTAGAGAATCAGTGAGAAAATGGAGCAGCAAAAATATAAGGGAGTGTCCAAGCTGCTTCTGACAACCTTCATCCATTCCATCCACACAGAACCTGACACTGCCACAGTCACTTCAGAGTCCAGGACAGGGGTTCAGAGGGGTGCTTTATCCAGGTCACAGCCATGGAAATCCTCAGCCTGCTGGCTCTTCATCCATCCATCCTCTTTGCAAACAGACCTTCCCCTTCATTTCCTGCTGAAGGAAACACACCCAGCCACAACAGGATCTGTTAGTGCACAGCCAGGGCAGGACTGGTACCACACACTCACCTGAGCTAAATAAGGGGTTTGTGGTTACTCATATGGGCTCCTCTATCTCACAAGAYGACACTCAAACAAGCCAAGCCATTTCCAAAGAAATTAAATACATTCATTCCCAGAATCCTAAATCAGAGCTGACTCAAAGCCAGCCTGCCAAAGCTCAAGAAACAAGAGCTGTTTCCCTGAACAGAAATGTTTAGTGAAGCTTGTTCAGCATTTTATTTTGCCAGTTCCACTCCAGCTGTGCATTTCCCCATACATTTTCATCTTTTTCTTTTCAATAATCAAATTGTCTTTGCCAAAAGACACAAGTGCCTGGCTGGCTTGATCAAACAGAAGTGACACACACTTCAGCAGAAAACCAAGGAGAAAAACCCCTTCTGAGAGACAGTATTCCTGAAACAAAAAAAAAAAGCTCACCACTGGCTGCTCCCAGTTCTTAGGCCCCACCTTGCCTCACCTCACATTGCAAAGAATCAGAAGGTTCTGGACAGCAGGAAGGGTGGAATTCTCATTCTGTCCTGTCACCAGGTGCCTGTCCAGCACCACATGGACAGCATCTGGGCTGCTGGCTGAACACAGGAGGAAAAACACAGGGATTGCTCAGTGCCAGGATCACACCTCTGATAAACCCAACCCAACACAACACATAACTATTATGGCCAGACAGATTTGCTGGGTGCTGATCTGTCACCCCAGCAGAGAGAGGCAGTTTCAAGCCCCTCATCCTGAAAAAGTTTCCCTAGGAAACTGTCCTGAAAGGACAGGACTGGGTCCTTGATTCAGTTAACAGCAGGTGGGTAAAGTACACATATCAGGGGATTTTCATAATGAAAAACTCAAAGTATGTATTTGAAAGCTACAGTTACCTCACAATACAACACAAACTCATCTTATCCCAGACACGAGCTGTGTTCAGCATGCTACAAAAATTAAATACTCATTTTCTGGCCAATTACAACACCCCATCATGCTCAGATCTACCAGCAACTGCTCAGCACCCCAAACAGAATTTTAAAGTTTCCTCATTCCAGACAGATTCCCAGACTGGTTTGGGTTGGAAGAGATCCTAAAGCTCATCCAGTCCCATYCCCCTGGCACAGGCAGGGACACCTTCCACAATCCAATGTTGTTCCAAGCCCTGTCCAAGCTGGCCTTGCAAATGAGCAGAGATGTATTGGTAAATGAGGGAATGGGAATTCCAGATGAGAGATCCTGCCAGAGTCCTGCTCAGCTGGACACAACCAGCACACAAACACTCATGTCCCAAGGAAGACACAAAGTGCCCATCCCAGACACCAGGCATGACCCACCACTGAATGTAGCTCCAGAATCCTTCACAAAATCCTCCACAATAATGGACAAACTGGCAAAATTCGGCTGCCTCACCAGCTCGTACACAGAGGGCTGAAATAGATCAAAAGGAAATTAGTTTGGCTGGCTTTTTTACAGAAAAAGCCAGGAAACCAGCACATAATCTCCTGGCAAATTATATTTCTGTTCCCTCTACTATTCACCCAGCCAAATGACCACAAGCAGCTTTGATGCATTTTGTGCAGGGAGCAAACTGGAAACTCTTAAGTGAGTTAAGTAAAGAGGAAATAACACCACCAAACAATTTCTGCAGGTGTGATTAACTTCAGGAAGGCACAGACCTGTCTGTCTGTGGCACATAAATATTTGGACACAGATGCTGTGCCACCTGCAGAGTCCAAAACCAGTAATCCATGTTGGAATGAATATGGGAAACAGCTTACAGACAGAAAATTTAGGAGCACTTGGAATTTTAACACACAAAAGGAAGGAATTTAATTTTATGGTTTCACAGTAACCATAGCTAGGCCACAACACAATTTAAATTATTTCATCATGGATTGTAACAATCCACAGAGAGTCATAAATAATCCTTAACTCAAATAGAAGCACATGAGAGCACTAATAGCTTTTGTGAGTCACAAAATCCTTATTTCTTAACTTTCCATGTAAATTTTCCATGCTAGAAAGCTGTACTCGGGCAATTTGCATCACTCTGACACTATAAAATGGGCTGTGAGGTTAGAGCACACAAAATAAAGTGTCAGCAGTAACTGGCTGCTTTAATTGCAAGCCAGTTTGTACAAACAGCCTTTTTTCCTAAAACTTCTTATAACTTTTTTCTAAAGACTCCCTCTACCTTTCAAAAAGAAACAGTACTTTGAGAAATATAACTTATCCCCAGCATTCATCAAGCAAACAAAATTTTTTTATAAGTCCTCAACAACAAATGCAAAGAGCTGCAGCAGGAATTTCCAGCTCTTTTTTCTTTTTTTTGCTTCAGTTTAAAGTTTACTGAAAAATCAGAGGGAAAGCATTCCCCACATGCCACTAAAGTGGGACAAACCCTTCATGCACCCAGTTCTGGGCCCCTTGTCAAAGACAGCTCTGCACATCTTGCACAAGCCAAGGGCACCAAACTGATAATTTATATTTACAGGAAGTTCAAAACCACCAGAAATCACACAGCAAAAAAAGCCCCCAAACAGCAAAAACAAGGTAAAAGCTTGGCTTACCCCTGTCAGGCTGTATCCCTGGAAAACCCAGGATTTATCCTCATTGGTGGCACAACACAAAGCTGCCACTCCCTGTCCAACAGCACAGATAGGCTCTAGAAAAGAATTAAAGCACATTTGTGAGCATCTCCAAATACTTAAAACACAGGTGAGTGTGGTGAGCCTCATGCTGCCCTCCTGCAGTGAAGTTACACTGCACTGATAAGGCTCCTTTAGGCTGTAGGGGCYTTCCTGCACCCTGCAGTAGCAATTGTTGCCTATCATAAGAATTGCTACAATTATAACATTATTATTACAGTAAGAGGAAGAACAAGAATTGCAGATTTTAACTCTAAGTCCAGAGACAGCTCCACAAATKCTCAAATGTGGAGCACACCCCAAGTCTTGACTAACTGCAGCCTTAATGATGATCCTGGGACATTCCACACTTGGCTCTGAACCTTGAAAGCTGCTGATTTGAACAGAGCCATTTCTGTACCACTGTAAGGCAGCAAATCCTTCTTCTGAGACAAGCTCTGAAAAGCTACTGGCATTGCTCCTTAAGATACTTTTAAGACCTTTTTCCTTTTCAAGGCTCCCTTTTTCCTATTTAAGACACGTTAGGACACTTTTTTTTCCTTTTCTCCTTTTTAAGACACTTTAGGACACTTTTTTTTTCCCCCTCCAAGACTCCTTTTCCTTTTTTAAAGGCCCATTAAGACTTTTTTTTTYCTCCTTGACATCTCCTTTTTCCTTCCCAGTTTGGAATGCTCTTTGGCCATGCAAACACACTGAAGTCTCTGGAAGGCAGCCATCCTGCAGAGGCAGCACAGGAGCCCTGTTTCATTTACCCARCCCCCGAGGATGTTCACCTACTGCTCTCAGTGCTGAAGTGCTGCAGGATCTTGGCCAGGTACCCACTGTTGGCCAGGTCAGTCACAGCCCCGGGGCAGTTTGGGATCAGCAGGGCGTGGTACCGAGCCCCTGGGTGGGAGGAAAGCAGGAACCAATTGTAGGACAGGTAAACAACCCAAAAAGCCTGACCACAAATCCACTRCACGTTTGGAAAAAAAAGACAAACCTACATAAATCAGTTAAAAATTACCTAAAGAAACTAATAAAGCTACACAGAAGAGAGGAAAAGGTCCTTCTTAGGACAAAGGACACACATTTTTAATGAGCCAGGCAAAACTTACAACTGTTCTGTCTGCTGKCTCCTACTCCAGCAAAACATTTATTTTTAACAAGTAACAATGTARTGTTTGCTTATATACAACACAGACATTATATGTATATATAACATATACGTTAAAAGAGAATGACCATTCCAAAATAAACAACTAAACTGCAAAGCAGTTGGACTTCCTCTTAAATGAAAAGTAAACCAACAACTGCAGCTATTGAAACACAACTTTCCTGCCTCTTCTGTGCCATTCTTCCCTAAAATCCTGGTCCTTGGCAGCCGCTGTCTCCCAGCCAGGCCTGTGGTGACACCCTTACCATCAATGGACTCCAGCTTGGCAGGGCTGGCGTAGGATTTCATGCGGAAGTCCTGGATCCAGCGYGCGTTGCCCTCGTTCACATCCACAAAGTCAATGGGCTTCCCCTGGGGACAACATGGTGACACACCCAGCTCAGCATCACTGCACAAGCATCCAGGACACTTCCTGAAGGATGGCCATGGGGGATTTTGAGGTGCTTTCAGCTCTCAAAAAACTGAAGTTTTTCATTTTCACACTGAATTAGTGCTAATAGTTTTCCCCCCACTSTTTGTGGGGGCAGATACTGGATTTGAGATTTCTACAACATGGACAGAGAAGTCCAAATCCATGCTATAGAAAGGCTTTGGTATTAAAAAAACAGAATTAAACAGGTCCCTTAATGTCTATGGCAAATAAAACACCTCTCAATAAATTTATATTATATTAATTATATTATTTTTTTCATTACAACTGAGATATCAATTGGTTTCAGGCTGCAATCACAGCATTTGTCCATTTTCACTCACCCCAGGTGTTGCCACTTGCAGGTTAAAGGCAGAGCTGGCCAGAGTAAAGCAGTGAAGGAACGACTGGGCTGAAACACCTGGAAAACAGATTCCAACACCTTAGGGAAACAACAGTGATAGTTTAATGCAGGCCACACTTTATCCGGTGTGAAAAACGCCAAACACTTGGTTTTCAAATYTTTAAAGTTTAATTRTAATAAAACGGTTATAAAAATAGTAATACAATTAGAGTAATAATAATTTGGACAATTTGAATTAGGACAATATGAGACAATAGAAACAAAGAGTTACAGACATCTGGGTACCTTTTTCTGGGCAGYATAAGCCCGAAAAAGGACMCCCRTTAACAAAGGATTAAGAGCAATAACCTGTTGCATATTCCTACACCTCATACATGATGCATAAATTCCATTCAAACAAAGGATTCGGTCTGGTCGTCAACTTCTTCCTCCTAATCCTAAGGCACCTTCCATCTTTAGCTAGGCAGGAAGAATTCAGTTTCTTCTGATAAGAGAACAATAAATTCCTTTTCTCTGAAAGATTTAGGTGTCCTGTGGCTGCTATCTGGTGCCTCATTCCTTTCTTAAAAAAAAAAAATAAAATCCCACTTACACAATCCTTATTTCAACTACAAAAGTTACCTTTGAGCTACAAGAGTACATTTATCATATTATTAACATGTTAATACAGCATTACTAATCAATACAACACAATACATAGAGTAAGTATCTGCRTAGAGCCATATAATATGCACTTTTCACATCCAGCAAAGTACACAAGCTTAGGTGTTTGCTCATCTTGAAAGCTCTAAACAAATTCAGATTATTATTTTGTTAGGATTTAATGATTTTAAGACATCAGAAATGTACAGCCCTCATTACAGATGAGGTATGTGCTGAGGAACAGAATCATAGAATGACTTGGGCTGGGAGGGACCCTAAAGCCCATCTTGTATCAACCCCCTGCCATGGGCAGGGACACCTTCCACCGTCCCAGGTTGTTCTAAGCCCTATCCAAACTGGCCTTGAACACTTCCAGAGATGGGGCAGCCACAGCTTCCCTSGGCAATCCRCACCAGAGCCTCAGCACCCTCCCAGGTAAAGATTCTTTCCCCAAACACCCAATCTGAGCCGACTCTCCTTCCCCTCAAAACCACTAAAGCCGCACGCAGAGCAGCCGAGCAGCACAGCTGCGCATGGCGGCCACACCTGCAGCGCAAGACGTGCACGAACGGAAAAGCGGCACAGCTGGGCAGGGAGGGCACACGTGCGGCTGCACAGCCCGGCTGCA
>JACDOX010000826.1:0-27497 GCA_014549065.1 Cardinalis cardinalis | reverse complement strand
CCCACACGGCGAGGGCCGTGGGCCGGGCACACGCGGGACACGCCGCGACAGCCGCAACGGGGACAGCCCCGCCCCGCTCCGCCCGCCGCGGCGCTGGGAAGGGACGGGGAGCGCGGGACGCCCGCAGCGGCCGGAGCGGCGGCTCCCCGCGAACCGGCGGGGCCCCACCCCCGAGAGCGTCTCACCCGCGGTGGCGGCGCTGGCGACGATGAGGCACGAGGGCTTGGCCAGCCGCTCCGACATGGCGGGGCCGGGGCCTGAGGGCAGCGGCGGAGCCTCGTGCGGCCGCGCGTGCGCAGTGCGGGGAGCGCGGAGGGGCGGGGAAAGCGCGCGAAATCCCGGAGGAGGCGGAGAAGCGCGGGAAGCGCTGAGGGGGCGCTGCCGCCGCCGGGAGCTTTGAAAGCCCTCGGGTGTMCCGAGAATCCCGTAGTGCCATGTCCCACCGGCAACTGACGTTGTTTCCTTATTTCCCCACCTCCGTAAACTTCAGTGWTCCGTTTCTGGATTTGCATCTGTCATCCCTGTGTGAATTTAATAGGTTTAGCCCTTGCTGGCTGCTGGTGCGTTGTAGACACAATGCCGTTATAAAATGAAAGGTGTAAAAATAAAGACAGCACAATTCTGCTATTGGTTTTATTTGTTTATTTGAAARGGTTTAATTTCTAGCCTGGTTTCCTATAGGAAATGTAGCTTATGCCACCTTGTCCATCTCTTCAATCACCTGTCTGTCTCCTTTTCTCTCCAGAACTGTGTTCCAAATCCATAGGCTGGTTAATCTGGATGTTCCTCACAGCTCCAGCTTAGATACCAGAAAATTATTTTTTAAAAGCGAARAAAAGCATCTCATTCACTAATAGTTTCACCGGGGGGTGCTTTGGGATTTAGTGCCACTCCAGCAGCCTAAGCCTTTATATCACAGAGCATCACATTTAAGGTCCTTATTCTCTGCTTGTGACTCCAGTGCTTTCTAAACAAACACAAAGGACAGTGCTGCCCAACCCCTGCTCCATCAGCTCTTCCTCCCTTCACTACCCCTGGCACATGGGATTCCCCACACCCTGACTGGAGCCATGAGAGGGTCAGGCCCCCATCCATCCCAGCTTCTCATCAGCTCCAGCATTCCCACTCAGAAAATAGGAATTTATTTGATCTTCTGCTCCTGTCAAACTAAAACTTGAGTCCCCAGCTGTGTTTCTGCAGCAAAATCCTCAGATGATTACTCTTCTGCAGCTGAAGGATGCCYTTTTTCCTGACCCTGTGGAATTTACAGGATTTTTCTGCCCAGTTCTTAAGAAATTCATTTCCAGAAGCCTGCAGAGTTCCATCGGGACCCGGATTGGAGCTGGTGTGATACAACGTGCTGCCAAAACCCTCCTCCCCTCGAGAGCCTGCAGGGAATCCGTGCACAGGGACCCCAGAAACATCACCCGGTGCTCAGGGGATGCTTTGTTTGGGAGGTGCTCCCAGGCCATCTCAGAAACAAAACCAGAAAATCAACGGGAGAAATTTGACAGGAAAAAGGTTACGGCAAAGAGCTGGGGGTGAAAGCTGGAGACCAGGCTGTGGGATAGGGAATCTCTTGGATCGGAAATGTTTGGGGAAATCTACAATTCCATTTAATTCCTATCTGGGAAAAGCAATAATCATCCTGCTCTCCCTGGGCAGGCTGGAGTTTATTTGGGGCAGGAACTGCCTTTTCTCACAGTTCTCAGTGGGATCACCTAGAAAACATCGGGCCTTTGGGAAAAACAGACATAGAATCCAGGAATCACAGAATGGTTTGGGTTGGAAGGAGACTTAAAGCTCACCTTGTTCCACCTCTCCCATGGGCAGGGACACCTTCCACTATCCCAGGTTGCTCCAAGCCCYGTRAATCCTGGCCTTGGACATGTCCAGGGWTGGGGCAGCCACAGCTTTGTCCAGACAACCTCCAGAGGGGGCACAGCAGGTTCCACTCACACCCCCAGGTACACGAAGATGCTCACGGGAGGAATTATACAATCTCTCTACGTGTGTGTATATATATCTATATATAGTTTATTTCTCACAATCCTGGTAAGAGTTACAGGTGTATTTGGGAATCATTTACAGTTTCACAGCATATGGAGTGGCCATACAGCTTGTGATGTGAGTAACATACAGTGTGTAGAGAGCACACGATTCCGACCCATCCACCCACCACTCACACAATGGGTTTCCAAAGCTAATACTAGATTCAGCTACGGAGAAAGCCTGGAAAATGTCAGGGTACAGCGTTGGGTGTCGTACAACACTGTCAGTCACAATGGGACAAGCTAAACTACTTTAAATTTTCAATCTAGTATTTCTAGTCTACCTGCATTATTGCATTTATACGCTTTTTTTGTTTTCAAAGTCAAAGTAAATAGAATACTATATGGGAAAGGAAAAAATTCTTGACTATTTTAGGATTTGAGCTGCAGCCCATACAAAGTGTCCATAGAAGCATAGACAAGATTATAAATTCAACAAGGTATAAATTAGCTGGATAGCTTTGTGTGTAGGTAGGTGTCCATTTCCCTCCAGGAAATGTGTCTAGCAGCATATTGTTTCTGAAAGCAAAAAAAAAAAACCCCAAACCTGTATGTTGAACACAGGTAAAGATGTGTGACAAGCAGGTCTGGTTGTACAGGGAAGAAATCAAGGTGTCACTTGGAAAATTCCTATCGTTTGGAAAACACACTCAGGAGCTGACTCAAAACCCACCAAGGCCATTGGAAAGGTACCTGAGGCTTCCAAAGGAACAGCAGGCATTTCAGTCTGACTTCTGAGGGCTTTGGATCAGTCCCTGGGGAAGTAACAGAATCCAAACAAACCAAAACCAAAATAAAAATCCCCTGTAATCTGACCTTCAATTTCCCTTCCTAAAATTTTAGTTCCTCCACAAACTGATAGCCAACCTGCACTGGAAGAGAGTTGGTTTCCTGGGGAGGTAAAACGGCAACTTTTAAAGGCTTCAGTTGAAACAGTCCTGGGAAAAGGCACCAGGGTTATGAAGGGCTGCTCAAAACTCAGTAAAGCCAAATTATTCCCATGTTGGTTGGTTGGTTGGTTTTTAACCAAACAAAATTGTGTGGCACCCTTGTTCTCATCAGCTTGCCCCAGAAGCTTGGCTGTTTGAAGCAGCCGTGGCAGAACCAGGGATATGATGCAGGATGTGACTGTTGGAAAGGTGAATAAAGATTCCTCTTGTCCTGSTGGGAGCTTTGGTGCTGCAGCATCATCACACAGACAGAAAGAACCTACACATTCAGGCTTGGGATGCTGCACTGGGGCTGAGGAATGGAAAAGTCATGGAACTCTTTGAGAATTGCAAGCTGGSAACAACCAGAAGAGAAATGGGAACAGCCAGTCCAAAGCCTGTTTAACCCAAGTTATGCTTTTCAGCAGAAAAAAACCTATTTAGTTTGAAGAGCATCAAAGAGCAGAGGGCACAAGTCCCAGAGYGCTGCGTATCCAAGCACACGCTGTCCAGAAGAGGGAGCAGAGCTGTAGCACAAGGTAGATCCAAAGTCATGAATTTGGAAAGCCAAAGGCTCTGATCTCTCACAGGATTTTGAGGCCTTTTATGGTCAATTGAATGAAATGTAAATTTTAGAGGCCTGGACATCCCACAGTTCCCTATCACCCAGTGACACCTGATGRGCTCATTGAGATGAGACAATCCTTGCACTTCCTGCACCCTCACCCCTGGCACAACAGCTGATCCTTCCAGGCCAGCAGAAACACACGTCCTCGATTTCAAAACTTCTCTTTTTCCTCTGTTTTTGTGCTCCAGAGGGCTGAGGGAGCTCCGGCTGCAGCCAAGGGCAGTGTGTGCTCACACCRTGTCAGCCCCTCCCAAGCAGCCAGAACAGCTCACACCTGGCAGGGAAGCACAGGGAGGGACCTTCCTGGGGACTTGTCATCCATCCCAAATCCTGTGGCAGACTTACACCCTCAAAGGTGAGGGCAGATCAAAACTCCACACGTTCCCTGCTGTGACACACAGCCTGGRGCCCCAGCATTGCCTGTATTTTTGGGGGGCCACCCCAAACCTGCCTTAGACAACCCACAATCTGCCCCAGCCTTGGGCTATGGAAAGGCCACATCTGCAGAGCTGCCCAGGAAGAAAGTAGGGAAAGAAAAGGGAATACAGTGCAGTGGCCAAAGAAGGAGGAAAGAACAAGCAATGAATCAGATCTGAAACCAATGGAACCCCGTAGTTTGTAGCAGCTGAAGATCTGGTGTGAACTGACATCCCAGGAATTAAGGAATTTAAAAGGAAAGCAGGTTATAGGGCTGGACTGATGGTCTTAAAGAAGAGGAAGAAGTCATCATAAACCCACTTTATTCAGTGGATTAAACCCTTTTTGAGGGTTGCTGCATGGGGGCACAGGCTCCAAGGCTTTTTGGGGGTGCCAGCCAAGCGTCACTCATAAGACTCAAAATGTGCCAACAAATCCTCAGCATCAGCAGATTTCTCCCCAAAAGAGTAAAGGRCCAAATACCTACAGTGTAAATAGCAGGAAATATTCCCAATTCCAGTATCCTGCAGGAAGAATTTACTGGAATACAGAACTGTTATGCTCCAGATCAAAGCCAAYTCCTCCTTGTGGTGGGAAGTGCCCAACCTGTGCAGCAGAACTGCAGCCAGCTCATGAACATCATGTGAKGCTGCTTCCTCTCCCAGCTTCATGGTGAAGGGAATGACACCACAGCAAGGCCTGGGAAGGGAATCASCATTCCTGCTCAGTATGGAGGATGGACCAGGAGGATGGAAGTGCAAGCAGGCTGCATTTAAAGCCCTTGTCATAACATGAAAAGAGAGCACAGCCCCTCCTGATGTCTTGGCAATTCCCCTGAATCATGCAAAGTTGGTTATAGAAAACTTCAGGTATTTTTCTAACCCTTTAACATTGCTCAGAGCCATCAGGAATTCATCTGGAAGAGGCAATTAGCAGAGGTTAATTTGCATGGCACCAGAGCTCGTCATTTTTGCCTTTTTCTGAGGAAAGAAAAAGGGAGAAGAGGATATAAAAGTTAGCATGTCCTTACCAAAGCTATTAGGATAATTAAATAGTGCTTTTTCTCTCCACTTCTCRGCTCTGTTCCTTGCACCCTCTCAGAATCTTCACCGACTTGAAGCTTTCCATGAGCTGATTGAAATTCCAAGAATTTCACCTTTCAAACATATTTTTTCATTGCCTTCCTTTTTTGGTTTACTTCTCAAATAATCATTTTCCTCTTCAATCTTCAGCACTGCTATTTTCAACCAATTCTAAGAATAGCTAGAAGGCCGCTGAATTCTAAACCCCAGTAGCATTTCCAGAAAAAGTAAGGAATATTTTAAGGCATAAATCATCTCTCACCAGCTCCAGGGCTTTTTGGTTGCACTGCTGTTGTTCATACACAAATCCTGATGCCAGTATAAGCAGAGCTGCCTCAGAGAAGAGACTTCCCTTACACTCAGCCTAAGGAACATTTGTGTCAATTGAAAAGTAAATGTGCAATTGAGATGATTTTATGATGACYTGTGATCATATCCCTGGTGCCAACAAGAACTCAAAGGCCAGAGCATGGTGAAGCCAGTGGAAAAATTCCCCTTGTTTTCAGTATTCTATGGCTCAACCTTCAAAGTTTAGTCCGTCAGAGACACAAATGGATGTTTAGTTTATCACCCAGCCCCCTAAGAAATGCTTGAGGGCAAGTGACTGTTGAGTGCTTTAAGGGAGCCCCAGGCAAACAGGAATGCATTCTTACCCTCCCCAAAATGCTGCTGTACAATCCCCTGGCTGCCAGATTTGTTTTCATCCTGCTGCAGCACTGTTAGGAATAACAGGACTTATCTACAGGGTATTAAATCAGCAGGAAGAGGAAGCAGAAGCATAATCCATTTCATCTCYCTTAAAATAGAAGTAGCAAAAACCTTCTACTGAGTTGTCCAAGACAGCAAAATGACATCTCTATATGCAACTAAAATTTATGATTCCCTAAAAAGAGATTGAGATCGGGTGCAGTGATTCAATCGAGAGTTTTGGTGACAAGCTGAAAGGTCTGAAACCAGTTTTGCCAATATTTAATTTATCGACTTGATCAAAAGAGTAAACTAGCAATCTAGATCTCTTCAAAGCCCAAGCACAGACTCTGATTAGTTTTAAGTGTTAATTCACTCTCCCCATGGAGATGTCACTGGAAGGACTTCGTACCACAAAAACCACACAAAGAAGGACATCAAGCAAATAACGGCGTGTGCTCAGTACGAGAAAAGACAACTATTTATTTAGCACAGCGGGGTCAGTCATTAAAGCCTTCTGCTTCCACGGCTTTGGGGCTGAGAGAGGGGCATTTGCTCCCTCGGCCTGGTGCTCGCTGGACMTTTTTGGCTCAGAGCAAAAGCACTGCACAGCCGGGCACAGGGAGGCAGGACAGGAGCTGTTTGCAAGTCAGGGCTGCGGCGCGCTGTGGCATCTACGCTGGAGCTGCCCGGCTCAACACTGGAGCCACGCTTGGAAAAGCGCTACAGCACAGTCCAGGAGAGTCTAAAAGTGCCTCATTTTAAAGCAAAGAGCCCACAGGACTGCCGGGGGGGGGAGCAGGGGCTCGGGGCTCCGAGCACACCACACACTCAGCACTTCTCCAGCCAGACATCCCTTGCACTGAGGAGAAACCAGGACTGGAAAGGAGTTCAGGAGCTGCATGGTGTGGTGGGAATGGCACAGAAAAGACATCATGGACACTTGGTTTGAATACAGGGAATGAGGGAAGGGGCATCTCCAGTTTGGATTCTCTCCCCCTCCCAGACTGCAGCAATGCAACACAAAGGTTTGTACACACACACACACACAGGATGTGCTCCAAGGCACACACACACACACACACACACACACACAGAGACAGGTGTTTTCCAAACCACACTGCCAAAGAGGTGGGTTCCAGGTGCTGAACCTCGACACCAGACTGATCACAGGAAGTGGAAAACCTCACAAACAGAACATACCAGGTCTGCCAAGCAGGGAGGGCTTGAATGAGTGCCATGCCTGATGAGGAGCTGCAGCCCCATCACCACCTCTGTGGTGTTTCTGGATGAAATTGGTGGCCTTGCATCCGAGTGCTCTAAGGGCAGGCAGGGTTTGGAGATGGAGAAAAGGTTAAGGCCATTGGCTGAGAACTGTTTTTCCCCTCTTCTGTTGCCAAAGGTGAAGACAAGGAAATAAAAACATTTTAGAAAGGAAAACTGGAGACTCGAGCGGAGCAGGAGCACTTTCCTCCTCCGATCTACCTATGCTGGTCAGGGCAGAAGAGAGAGGCGCTGTGCCTAATGCCACACACTGCTGAAAACAATCCTAACCAGAGCTGAGAGGGAGGGAGGGGGMAGGAAAGGTGGAAACATCTCCTGAAAACAGAAGTCACTGTCTGCAAATCACTACCCTATGTGGCAAAACATGAACCAGAGCAGGAGGGGGTGATTTCTCTTCCTTCTGAGCAACGTTAGCAAAACTCCCTGTGAAAATTTCTCTGCAAAGTTGTGCTTCTGAGGGGAGAGGAGGACCCTCCTGCTTCTAACCTTTCTCCAGGCTATAAGTGGCACACTGCTGCTGGGAATATATCCACAGCTCATGCCAAGAGGGTTTTCAGCTACCAGGATCTCACATGGAGCTGCTTCCCCAAACTCCTGTGGAGCCCAACACGCCTGCTYCTGTCTCTGTGCTGGCAAAGGTGGAGGCATCAACTTCCAGCTGCACCAGGACACAGTGCCTGATATTCCCAGAGGCCATATACCCTTGGGAATATTTTCTGAGCTCACCACAGGAGTAGCCATGCATTCCAAGCCCATGTGCATTCAGCAGGTCAGATTTGGAGGTAAGTAAGACAGACACAAGCCAAGAGCAGAACTGCAAGGTCAGGTTATACCCCCACACCATCCCATCCAGGGACTGTGCTAGAGGCAGACACTGCACAGGCAGCACCTGAGGAATGAATGCACACCTCCCTCTCTCCCTGCAGCCCTGAATCCATCCATCCATCCATCCATCCATCTCAGTTAAAGGTGCACCATGGGCTCTGTAACAGAGCTCACCCCGCTGTGTCACAGCCCCTCTCGAATCATCACTCCTGCCCTGCCCATGGGCTGTGGCTGCTGCCGAGCTCCCATTGGACCTCATCTAATCCCTGACCCCACTTCAACCCAAAATGTAAGGGATTTTTGTAACACTCTTTTGCAGCAGCCAACAGAAGCCTAATGGAAGCTTTCAGAGGCAGAGCTCCTCACCCCTTGCTGTTTAGTGCTGAGCATTGGCCAAAGCACTAAACACCCTCTCTCCTCCCCCTCACAAGGTCTGGCTTTAGAGCCAAGGTACTCACCCATGAAATCAGGCTGCTCCTGAGGGCTGGGAATTTGTTTCCATTTCCAAAGTGTGGATGATTTATAAATCCCTGCTACTACTGTCACAAGAGGGAGGCAAGAAATGCACCCAGGACAGACTCCAGTGCCCTTGAAGGGCGGTTCCCTGGTATAAAGCAGATAGGTTAGTGTTACTCTCATGGGGTCCCAGGGCCTCTCTGCCCTAACACCAGCTCATGTCTCCCCCTTTTCCTGTCCTCCCATGTGTTGAAAGACCACAGCCTTCAGTGGGGGAAAAAAAAATCCAGTGAAAGGCCTTATCCAAAGCCCAAAAAAATGAACACAAATAGTCCAGCCAACCTCGAGGGAGCTTGGACTGAGCCCACAGCACCCTGCAAAGCCCAGACTGACTTTAGGAAATACTAGATCCAAAACAAAGTCTCTCTATTCCAAACACTGCCCACGTGACCCTGGCGAGCCCTGGGATCCTGAAGGCTGCAGTGGGGCTTCTCTGGGCCACAGCACAGCCCCTCTGGTCACTGTCCCACTGGCAGCTCAGCCAGAGGAGCGACCTGATGTGACATCCCAGGCTCACCCTGGGCTCTGCCGCGCCGCAGCCGCCCTGGTTCCTCCGGAGCACTTCCCAGGCGGGTGTTCCAAGGTGGGATGATGAGGGGCAGATGCACACACACCGATTAGGGATCGCCCGTGGCTGCTGGCTCAGGGAGCTGCCTCTTCCCTGCCACTGCCCCTGTGCTTCCCTTGTCCTGGGGAGGGGCTGGAAAAACACCCCCAGCCCAGCCCAGTGACAGGAGAGCCGGGCCTTAGCACTCCCCTTCCATCTTCTTTACCACAGCCCAAGRTAAAACAGAACCAAACAGAAACCAAAACACAAATTGGGACTCCAAATGGGACGTAGAACACTTTGGACTTGAAAACGGGACTGCAAGGGAGGGGAGGGGGGGGTGTCTCCCAGGGAGGACAGCAGGGGAGGGGAGGGGACACCGTCATTTACACCGATCAGGAGAAGCTGTAATCTATACACAGCGGTATAAGCCAAGATATATTACATGAAAGAACACACTGAGTGCATGGAGTTACCCACAGCGGGTCAGACTGGCACAGTCGTCTTGAACAAGACCCTGGAGTTGCAGTTGGTGTTTGTCATTGACCTATCTAGCTCGCTCTCTATATATATAGCTATGTATAGAATTTCTCTGCATGCATTTGTCTCAAAAGGAGCTGTACAGCTGGGCTGGGTTTCTCATCCCCACCCCATCTCGGTCTTCATTTTTTCCGGGCTAGGAATGCCACTCCCACAATCACAGCCAGCGCGGCCACCGCCACTCCTCCGACGATGATCAAGGGCTTCATGTTGTCGAAGAAGCYGCCCGGGGACTCCTCGGAGCTGTTTCCCTTGTGGTCAGAGTCAGGGGACTGCCCGCTGGCCTCCTGCGTCTCCGTGCCGGCAGGGCTGGGCTTCAGGTTGCTGTGGTTGTTGGCGATGGCGGCGTCACCTCCTGCCTTCTTGGTGGCCGTGGCAGGAGCAGGCTGCTCTTTGGGGGCCTCCTTCTTGTCTGCATTCGTGGCAGGCCCGGGGTTGGGTTTTTCCGGCTTCCCGGAGCTGGCGGCCTTGGCATCGGGTTTGTTTCCGCTTCGGACGTTGCCTTTGGAATCCATCCTAGGGGTGCTGTGGGCAGCGGCTGGATACGTGGGGCTATCCCGGCTCTTCTCCCTCACCCAGCTGCTGCAGGAAGCAGAGGAGCCASCCGAGCTCAAGGCCTGGGAGAGGCTGTCTTGGGATGCTTGTTATGCTGGCAGTGTCCTACGTGGACATGGTACAGCACCTGGAGCGGGAAGCAGAACAAGGAGAGGTGAGTGACAGGGCAGAGCAAGCCAGTGTTGTTCTGCCTGGAGGTGACGGAGGAGGACAGAAAGGAAGACTGGAAAACTGTTGGCTCCTTCTTTCAGAACTGTGAACTCCATTCAAAGCATTTACTACAGGCTCTGTGCCTGTAACAATCACAGAAGCAGAGAACGGCCTGGGTTGGAAGGGACCTTAAAACTCACCTTGATCATGCCACGAGCAGGGACACCTTCCACTGGATCAGAGGGCTCCAAGCCTGTACAGCCTGGCCTTGGACACTTCCAGGGATGGGGCAGCCACAGCTTCTCTGATCAATGTGTTCCAGGGCCTCAGCACCCTCCCAGGAAAGGATTTTTTTTCCTAATATCGAACAGGAACATTAAACAAGTTGGACTGACTGTCATCTATGGCTGCCACTTCTGGGCACGCATAGTCCAAGCCCATCCTGGCTGTGTGTGTGAGGCCATTTGTCAGTGATGACAAACTCACATCCAACCAAATAAACCTTATTTTGCCTTTGCTCACCTTTTCAATTCCTTCTGGGTAAGGAGAGAATATTTTGTTCCATGGGAAAGCAGATGGATAGATCCTCCCTGCCTGTCTCATCCTCTACCCTCCCTTTTGCAGCACTATCCCAAGGTCCACTTAGGAAGTGGTTAAAATGTGAGCTTGTGTGATACTCCCCCTCCAGATGGGTACTGCAGGAAAAGCAGCATTAGTTTCTCAGTTCTCACAGATAACAGAGATAAAAGGATTATTTCTACCAGCATTTTGGTAGAGCAACAGCAAAACAAAGTGCCAGATCCTCAGCTGGTGCAAAACAGAGAATTGACTGCATGGATTTACTGCAGAGCTGGATCTCTTGGTGATAGAGACATCYCAATCCTGTCATCTCCTTTCAGGGTTTGCTGGACTTGCCCATGGAGCCAAACAGGATGCTGGTGATCAGCTGGGGCTATCTTCCCCAGGAACTGGTGGAAGTGGTGAACAGCACTGCTGCACCACRGGAATTCAGCAAAGGGACAAAGTGGGCTTGGAGGGGATGAAAAACTTGTACCCCAACAACCTCACCCCACAAAGCCTGCAGGGCAGGGTGAGCTGAGGATGGARCTCCTGTGGCTGCACTTCCATGTGATGGGAGGAGAGGACAATGCACTGGGCATTTTGCCAGCAGGCTCTGGCAGTTCAGCACCACATCAGCCYCGAGCTCGGGAGATAAAGAGTAACCAGGAGGCAGCGTCAGATCCGAGCCGCCAGCATTGCTGGCTCCCTGCTGACCTTCAGGGCTGCCAGGAACCTGCCAGGAGCTTTCTGCCTGCTAAGTGAAATCAGAGCTCATTGTCTGGATCGAGAGCTGAAGAGGCTCCTCAGAAACCTCAGCCAGCAAAGGTTCCTGCCACAGCGGCTCAGAGGGCAGATCCCTCCTCTAATGACAGGAACAAGGTCCCAGGACTGCACCAATGATCTGTGCTGCTGCTTCTTTGGCGAAAGAGGCTGATAAACATGGGGCTTTCACCTCCACTTAGGCAGGAATGGAGGAAATCTCACAGAAATGACAGGTTTGGGACTAGAGCAAAGCTGAGCAACACCTTATGGCCCCTAAGTGTAAGATGGAAGCACCTCCCTCCCCTGCTCYCCTTTGCCTGCCATTGCTTCGTGGCCACCTGCTGCTCCAGTGCCAGTCAGCTAGAGCAGACTGAGGGAACTGCAGCACCAAAATCATGGAATTCCACARCTCTCACAGAATATCCTAAGTTGGAAGGGACCCACAAGGATCATCCAGCCCAGCTCCTCACACTGCGCCAGGCTTGGTGACCATAAAACCCCATATTTCTCATTGATTGCAGATGGACAGTGCTTGCATTCCCCAGTTTGGGAAACTAAACCCTTTTGGGATCCCAAACTGTGCCTCCCTCACAGCTTGCTGAGTGTGTATCAGACATTTGGGCATCCTGYACCACACAAACACCACCCCGGATGCTCGCCCAGCTTCAGACCTCGCTGTGTCTTGGGGCGTGGGAGGGAAACAAGGGCCTGGCCAAGTACAAGAATATTTTCCTCTCAGTGCTCATTCTGTGATATTTCTGTAGATATCACCTGCCTCACCTTTTCCTATGCTTCCAGAGAGCATCCATACTGCTCTGTCAGCACAAATCCTACATACATCCAGAGCTGAGGCTGCACACAGTCACTCCCAGGACTCTGCTCCTTTGGTTTGGGACCAATTTATCCTTTTTTCTTTTTCCAATCTAGTACAATGAGACACAAAGAAATAGTAAGTGGAGCCCACAACTGAAGCAGGCTCACAGGTTAAAGCAGGGAGGGTCAGATTAATCATGGCATAAATATTAATTTACCTTCTTTGTTGCTTTGATATCAGTTACCTGGGCCACTCACACACTCTGACATTTGTGTGGTCACAGCACATGGACCAAGCATTAAACCTCTGCTCTTTCCCTAGGAAAATCATGTGCAGCCTATGGAGATCGTGAGGTAAATCAGGGAGGGCAAACTCACCTTCTTGCTGAGAAATGGGGACCCTGCACAGCCCAGGCACCTCRAGGTTTATCCACAGCCCTCACTGCTCCAGATTCCTGGGGGCACAAAAGCTGGTTTTGCTTGGAGCCATGGAGCCAGGAGCTTTGTCCTGCTGCCTTGGCCTGCACTGCCACAAACAGAAYTTCCTGATTCTAAGTGCTTTTCCACTAAAAGCAACACAAACCCATCACACAGCTTAGAAAAGGTTTTAAAAGATGTAGAAACCAAACTAAGCCAAAAATCAATATCAGCAGTTCTTAAGTGCCTGCATAAAGGGCTTTTGTCTGTGGTTTTCCATCACTGCAAGTAGCCACAGGATCACCCAGCACCTCTCCAGACCCTCTGGCCTGGCTCCTCTCTGGCTCCTGGGTACCCTTAGCAGCACATCCTCTTCCATCCCAGTACTTAACCCTCTTCTGTGTGCTCTTAGCTCCCTACCTTGGGAATAATCTCTCCTCTCCACCCTGTACTTCCAAGGGCAYGACCATGGGCTCATCTTTAGCACCTCTGTCTCCCCCAGACTGAAGAAAGAAGTGCTTTCCTCATTTCAAAAAACTAAGCCTGCGTGTGAGAGTTCCCCCCATTTCTTTGTCTCCTCCTCTTCCCTCATTCCAYCACACCAAGCTTTTCTCTAATGACACATTTTCCCTACCTTTGCTTTCTTCTTTATAGCTCCTCACATCTTTTTATTCCTCCCTTTTCTCTTGTCAGCTGCTGTCTCTGCCTGTCTACCCATTCCTCCCCCTTCAGCTCCCTCTCTGCCTCCTACACAGGCAGCAGCACTTGGGAATAAGATTTTGTGGGAGACAGGCTTCATTCCCTCCCTTTTCCCTGCTCCACGCTATTTCTGTTTAACAATCAGTGCCCCTTCTGGAAGGTTCTCATTGCCAGCAGCTAACCAGCTCTTTCCCAGGCTGGGAAGAGGGAGCTGGCATAATAAAACCAGGGATGATCAAGGAGGAAAAGGAAAGCCTTTCAAATTGCTGTTGCTGCTGCAAAGATTGGCACACAAACACCACAGCTCCCCTGGGATGCTCTCAAGGTCAGTGCAGTCAGACTCRCCCAGTGCAACAAGCTGCCCTCCACTGGAGCAACAGGCCAGCAGAGGAGCAGCTTCCCTTGGCTCCCTGAAGGGCACTTTCCTGCCTCAAATCCCAGCAAATCACCAAACACATCTATTCATCTGTCTCCTGCGTGCACAGATGAAAGCTGCATCAATCCTGCACCGAGCGCAGCGGATGAGTCATTGCTGAGCTGAGCCACAGCACAGCTCCATCAGCACGGCCCCTTCCCTCTGCAGGGACCCATCCCAGCTCCAAAYCCTCTCATCCTCCCCTACTGCTTCCATTTGGAAGGAAAAGTCAGTCACTTTGCAAGAGTGAGGAGCTGCTCCAGGGTGTGGGTCTGCTCATCCAAAGGGTTTTTCCCTCTGTCATGAARAGCAACACATTTCCATCAGGTCCTTGACTGCCACACTGAGACTGGCAGCAAGGAAAGATTTAACAGCACAGTGGGGTTATGAATCAGGATTTATCCAGCAACAAAGGTCCATCCCTAYACTCCAGGTGTCCTCCAGTTGGAAACATCCATCTTGGAAACAGCTACTGACCACCTCTGATGTGGAGCAATGCTGTGCAGAAAGAGCCAGAGACGGCAGGGAACACCTTATCTTCAAATCGTCCCTCTCATCCCCTAATCTGCTCCTCCTTTCTTTGTCATTCCTACCTGTCTGGAAGAAAGGCACTCATCCCCTCATGCACAGGACAGACAGACCCTTGCTGTCCCTAAGGAAACAGCAGCTGGCACCAAAGGTGGCTCTGGAGCAGCAGAGGGAGCTCCTTTCCCAGCACTCTCACCATCCCACTCTCCTCCATCTTCTCATCTAACCCCTAAGGAATGCAGCCTGGACCACCCTGTCCTCAGGGGTCTGTGCCTGTCCCCTCTGCCACACGTGGAGTGATCTGTCAGGGCTGGAAGGATTTGTCTCCAGTCCCCTCCTGCAAGCGAGCAGCATTCCTGGTGCTTCACCTCCCCACTCCCAATGGGGAAAACCAACATTTCTCCCTTTTTCTGAGCTGCTGGAGGAACAAATGTGTTAAAGGCAGGGAGATGCCAAGCAAGCACCCAGGAGAAGGTCAGCAGAGTAGTGACTAAGCCATTCCCCATGCCCAAGAAGTGCAGCGAAGATGGATGAGGTAATGCACCGCCTCTGATATTACCATAAATATTAAAGCAGCTTTACATAAGGAGCTTGTGTTCTCTCAGCTGCCATGAGCAGCTCCCCAAGGAGGGAGCTCCCTTTTAGCTCCCTTCCAGGCTGTTTCAGCCCCCGGCTCCTGACGCAGCGCACGGCAAACGTGACACAACGCAACGCAAACGCCACGCCAGCAGAGYCACTTGTCACAGACGCTTCTGAACGGCCTCAGTGCTGCACAGCCAGGGACAGACTGTACAGGAGCCTGCTGTGCTTCCCAGCCCTCCCAAATCCAACCCTCAGAGACAGCAGCACCCAGTCACAGCAAACACTGCTGACCCACTTCACTCTGATGAGATATTTATGAATCCTTTTCCCAATCTGTTGTTTGTTACTCCCCACATCCCTCCTCCCATCCCTGGATTAAACATTTCCCTCTCAAACAAGTCCTTTGAATCTTGTTATGGAGAGTGTCAGATGCTGGAAGTATTTTAGCAGTGGCAGCAGCTTCAAATCGCTGCCACGGGGGGAGATCTGCCAGCCAAGCCTCTGCTCCATGGCTGCGGCAATTCCTGCAGCTGCTTGGAGCCCCAGCATGCTCCTCACTGGTCCAGCTGGTGCTGGCAGTGACCAAAAATCTGTACCCACCATCCCCACAGCCCCCAGAGCATGGCCAGGACCCCCCTTCTCGCTCCCAGTGCCACCAAGGCATGTCCCCTCTCTCCAGGCTGGGCAAGGCATCCACACTCAGAAATTGGGTTGTACCTGKCACCAAGGTGAGGTGTGGGAACAGGATGGGTTCCTGTAGCCCAGTAAAGGCAGCTTTGCCCTCCATTTCCAAAGGGAAGGGCTTTGGGATGCAGATCCTGGGCCACCAGCTGCACAGAGGTGTGACACCATTGCCAGTGTCCTCTTGGGAGGCTGCCCAGCCATGCTGCCCACACAGGTGACACAGCACTTCAGTCTCCCCACCAGAAAGAGCCCAGGAACAGGACATATATGGTCTTTTTCTACACCACAACCTCTGCAGATGACAAGCTCTGAGCTGAGCGTCACCTCTGCAAGCCATATCCTGTCCCCAAAGAGCTCCTGGGATGGACGTGGCAGACATTTTATTCTCTGAGAGATGGAGGCAGCATTGCAGACACACCACACYCCTGCCAGGGGCTCAACCTGTGTCCTTTTGGAGGGCTTTAACCCCAAACACAGCTCCAACCCACCCTGGTAAGAATCCCTGTTTGTACACAGCCACGTGCACAGCAAAAACCAGGCACTGCCAAGAGCCGTGGGAGAGAGGAGATTTTGTCTCCAGCCACGTGCTCTGACTGACCCCCTAGGGGTGGGCACTGAGTCACAGCTGGCACGGCCCTGGCCTGCTGTCAGCAGGACAACTCACAGCTGGGAAGGCCCCTCAAGTGCCACCAGCCTCCCCCACACAGCTTGCACTCTCAGACACACCTTACAGCAAAATAATTTCTAGAATTCAACAGAATCTGGAAATACGTAGCTGAGGCTAGGTTGGAAATACCCTGCTGCAAAGCCTGGCTCCTCAGGGCCCCAACACAGTCCCCAAGCTCCTAAAACAGAGTTCAGAGCACCTCGATTTGCAGTGCTAATCTCACTTTAATCTTRGGTTTGAACTCCCCTCAGCCACAACATCAAATTCTCTTTTCCYCTGTATATTTTTATTTTTTTGCAGCAGAGCACAACTGTTGCTTTTACTGTTCAAAAACCACGAGGTGTTAGATCTTGAGCCTCTCCCTGGCAGGGCTGGGCRTCCTTCATCCCAAGACAGAAATTCAGGGCACAAAGGAAAGGCTTCTCAGCCAGGATGACTTTTTTTTCCCATGGCAGCTACTTGTCAGGACACTGGAGCACTAATGGGGAACACTTTGGGAGACACCACAGCAACAGGAATCCTGGAGCCTTAACCCATGAGTGTGACACCTCACAGGGATCTGGGTGCATCCTGAACCCTACCCTGGGCAACTTCTCCTGTTTTGACTTTTGCAAACACACTCAGTTCATTTCTTTATCATGTTTTTCCAGCCCTCCCAGAGCCAAAAATTCAATTCCAGCAACACCCTGGCTGGGGCCCATGGGCTTGTCTTGGTTCCCTGCTCAGCTCTGGGCCTGTTGTGCCAGCTCAGGGATAACGTGACAGGGTCAGCAAACATTCCCTGCCTCTTGGAAAATGGTGAACACTCATTCCTTCCCACCACAAAGCCCTGCTCCTTACCCCAGGCTTTCCAGGACTTGGGAGAAGCCTTTGGGAAGAAGGCAGATGCTTCCAAATTGGGGTGCTGCTCCCCCAGCAGCCACAAGCCAGTCCCCAGCTTCAGGAGGCTGATTCCCTTTCTGACAGATCTTGCTGTTAAGGCATCTTCCTCCCAGTCCTGCATCCCAAATTCAATATCCACAAGCAAAAAAGGATGAGGGATATATGTGACACAGTGAAATAGCCCCAACCACYGCAGGAAGCAGCAGCAAATTCAACATCCCTCCCCAGTTTATGGGCATCCTAAATCCATCCCTTCTGCCTGATGCGGCATCACCCCCTTTGTGGCTCAGCTGGGGTCAGCAGAAAGATTCTGGAAGCAATTCCTCACATGCAGAGCTGGGTCTGGAATCTGGCAGCCCCTGGATCTGCAGGCATCAGCCTGAAAACTGTTGCTCTGCAGCTGAAATCTAAGAAGCCACTGCAGGCAGACAAGGGGCCAATTCCACACGAGGCAATGACCTTCCAGGGAGGCTCCCACACTCTCTGGGGTAAAACCCGTCCCTTATCTCGTGCAGCAACACCAGGGCATTCTCCTTCCCAGCAGAAAGCTGGAAAGCATCTGGGGAAGGACGGCCAAAGCTCCTCCAGCATGGAAATCCCTGCTCAGGAAGCTCCATCCCTCCCTCCACCCCGTCTGCCAGCCCTGACACCTGATCCAGGATGGGGAGAATGTGCCAGGGTGTTCCCCAGCCCCGCATTCCAGCAGCCTGCCAGGGGAGGGGATGGATGCGGCGGGATGAAAATGCACTTTTAGGGGAGAATTGGGATTTCTTCCCCCACCCTACCACAGTATCACACGGTTAGATGTTGGTGTTGGGCACCGTGGCTGAGAAAGGACAGCTGGAAAACACTGAAGGTCAAACCTGTGAAGGTCAGACTTTTGGAGGTCAGTCCTGAGATGGAGCAGGGAGCTTAATCCGGCATASTCCATCCTCCCTCTCCTGACGGCATCCTGCCCAAGCCCCACCCAGGAAAACGGGGCTGCGGCGGGGAGGTTTCCTCCTTTTGTCCCAATGCCCAAGTTCTGCCAGCCTGACCTCGATTCAGTTTTTAAAATCCTCTTCTTTCCCCCTTAGCACCTCCCCAAAAGCCACCGGAGGGACAGAGAAGTAAACAGGAGCAAATCAACAGGTCCCTGCCAGCGCACATCCCAGGGATGCACATGGACGCAGAGAGCAGGGACATCAGACTGAAGAGCCTGAGACATTCCCGAAGCATTCCCTCCCTGGAAGCACCCACCGTGACTCAGGAGCCCTGGGCTGGTATCCACCCCTCTCCCACTCCTTCGGTGCAACATTCTCCCTGTTTTAACAGGCACTGCTGCCTCTGGCATCTTGCTCCCTTTGGGGTTTTCTGGGGCAGATTTCCCTTTGTGAGCTCCTCTCCAGCACAAGCCCAGGGTCAAATCAAAGGATACACCCCCTAATTGAGATCAGATTCTCCCTGCCCAACAAAACAACCCCCTTTCCTGGGAAAAGGTGAAGGCTGAACCAAGCTGCCGGCTCTTCCTGCTTCCCTCCTGCCTCAGGACTGACAGAGCCATTAAATCCATCCAGGCAGAGCAAAAGGCAAACAAATCCCTCTGTCCATGCAGATGGAAGGGGAAAAGCACCTGGAAAAGCGCTCAAACCCTTCCGGGGAGGTGCGGCAGCTCTCCTGCCAAGGCTGGAGGGGCTCAGCCCGGGATGCTGCTTCCCCTCCTCCCTCCCAGCAGCCCTGTTTCCGGCACATGGCCGGCTCCGCTTCCCCGCGCCCGCCGCCCTCCTGCCTGCGGAGCGCTCTGCGGCATCCAGGGCCTGTCCTTGGCCCGGCCCGGCTCGGAGCAGGCGAGGGCTGCGCTGGGGCTGCGCCCGCGGAGGCGGCGGCGGGGAGGCTGCAGGTACGTGCGGGAAGCTGCGGGCAGGAAGCGGCCGGGAGGCGCCCGTGCGTGTGCAGAAACRCCTCCTGTGCCTGCCTGACCTTCAGCGAGCAAAGCGTGCGAGCTGGGACGGGAGGGGAGCCTCTCGGGGCCGGCCATCCTCACCGTGCTCCTTGTCTGGGGTCAAAGAGGCTCTTTTTGCCTCGCACGGGGAAAGCTGCGGGGTGCCGGCTCCAGAGGCAGCCGGCATGGCAGCCCCGGCCTCCAGCCCGGGCGGCTGCGGGAGGTGCACACTCACCTTGGGCGGGTAGCTCCRTGTCTCCGTCTCTCTTTGTCACCCTGCGCAGGACATCCGCACGTCCCCGAGCTGGGAGCCCCGGCCCTTCCACCCGCGCCCCCCGTCCCAGCGGCATCCCTTACCTCTGCCCTCCGGCCGGACCAGTCACACCTTGGGAGCTGGCTCTTGCGCAGAGAGGAGGGAGGGAGGCAGGCAGAGGGTGGGGGGGAAACTTGGGAGTTTCCCACAATGCACCTCTGCAGACTGCATGAAGATGGAGAGCAGGGAGGGGGGGAGAGGGCGCTCCAATCCAGAGGGAAGGGCTGGGATCTGGAGGGGCAGGGTGCCAAGGGGGGGCCGCGGGGTGGTAAAGGCAGCCCAGCTGCATCTCCACATCCTCTGTCATTTGGGGCTGAGCTGGCTCAGCAGTTCAGGGCCGTCCCTGCGGCACTGACCCCTCTGCTGCTCCGTTTGTTTCTCCTCCAAATCCTGCCTGGATTTGCAGCAATTGCATGAAACATAGCAACAAAGTGGGGAGGRCACACAGGGAAAAATACCTGGGAGCAGGCCAGCCTGATAAATTGGGATGCCTCTGTGTCGACCACAGGCAATAGGAGTATGAGCTTCCCCCCACCAGGGTTTCCAACTGAGATGATCCCAGGCAGTGAGTTAAGGAATGTAAAACTGACTTGCCAAGGAGAAGCTCTGCACAGTGCAGGGAAGACACTGAATGCTGCACCTTGGGTAATTCTGTGCCAGCTCTGCTTCCCTTCTCCCCAGACTGCTCCTTGTCCCAGCAGGCTGGGATTTGACACCCCTTTCCAGATCAGAGCCGGGCACACAGCCCAGTCCCACTGCAGAGCGCTGTCAGCCAGCCAGGCACTGCCAGACACRGCCACCTCCTCCTCATCCTCACCAGCTAAAAGCAAAGAGACCTCTCTGTTACAGCTTCACCGCACCGACCAAGTACAGGGCTCAAATTCCCATCCTTGTGTCGCTTCCTGCTTGTATCCCAAAGCTCAGCAGGTTCTGGGATTGCCTGGAGCTCTTTTAGCCCTTATTTCAGAGCAAATCAGGCTGTGTGCTACTTGCCCATCTGCCTCCATCAGTTACTCGGGATCCACCAACCACCCAGCAGTGCCCAGGCGGGTGCATGTCATGTCTAAAAAATACTCAGGTTGCTTAAATCCCGCTGCAAAGAAAAATCCTGCTTGTATTTGAAGAGAGCTCTAAAATGAGGGGCTGGATGCAAGAACCTAAATCTCCCAGGACATGCTGTGCTTCCAGGGCCTACTTTGGGATGCAGCTACCCATACCCCCTGGGGGCAGAGATGGGCAAGGTTATTCCTTCTGTAGTCCTTGGCTCCAGGAGCCAGCTGGGCTCAGAYAGGCTGGTACAGACAGGATTAGCTGTGGCTGATGCTGCTGTACCCTCTGTTCCCTGTCTGGTCCTGCACCCRACAGTGCCAGCACTCCCTGCTCTTTCAGAGACTTGTGCCAGGCACAGCCAGGACCTTTCCATGGCTCCAAACAGCTGCTTCCCCTTCCCAACGCCTCCCAAATCTGCTGATCTAATGACAGCAGCAGAGGGGCTGAATTCCTGCAAAGCTGGTGGAAATCCACAGTTTAATGCAGGGGACACCCCCAAACCACTGCTTCCCTAGCAAAATCTCTTTGCTACTTCTGTATCAGGCAGGAATATCCTCAAGGTGGCAGGAGGAGGGAGGGAGCCTCCTGCAAGTGGGAACMACTGGGTCTTGTCCCCAGAGCCTGTATGAGGGGCTCCAGCAGCGGTTTCCTTATGATCACACACTCTGCCTCTGCCTTAGGAGATAAACAGCCCCACGTGATGCTCTCATACACCTCAGACCGGAATTAACATTGCATTTAAATTCTGAATGTAAACTTTTTTTTTTTTTTACTGAGGTAGGAAAAAGGGAAGTAAAGGAAAAGCTGTAAAAACAATACGCTTCCCCCATCTCCCCATGGCAGAGTCACATCCCCCCATACACAGCGCAGGCACAGCAAGCAGCARCCCTGGCTGAGACACAGCAAGGTGAAAATGGCTTTTTCAAGGTCAGAAGGAGTGGGAAACCTTTAGAAACGGTGCTGCTGGATTTGCCCCCTCCCCCTCAGCTCACAGCACCTCCCAGGAGGAGTTAGYAGGGATAAGGACAGCCCTGGCTCCTGGGGAGCTCCCCCTGCAAAACCCACAGGGGAATGTTGGTGGCAGCAGCATCCATGGGAAGGAACATGGAATTGTGGAATTGTTCAAGCCCTCTGAGGTTATCAGGACCAAACATTCCCCAGGACTGCCCAAGGCCATCACTATCCCTTGTCCCCAGGTGCCACATCCACGCAGCTTTTAAATCCCTCCAGGGATGGGGACTCCACCACTGCCCTGAGCAGCTGCGCCAGGACTGGACAACCCTTTCAGTGAAGGAATTTTCCCCAATATTCAGTCTAAATGTGCCCTGACACACATGAGATCATTTTCTTTGGAGAGAAACAGTTATCCCCAGAATTATTTGACATCCTGCAAGCCGGAGGGACAGTGTAATGTCTGGCTCTGAGCAGGGAAATAAGGAGTCCATAAGGGGTCCTGAAACTCCCAATGTGCCTTAAAACATCCTTTCTCCCTTTCCCAGTATCCCTCACAGGCTGCTTTTCTAAACACATCATCCTGAAGCTTTTTTTTTTTTTTTTTTAATCATGGAAAGAAAATCATCACTCACAGAAAATAAAATCATCAAGAGGGTTACCCCCTCCTAATCCAGACACAGGTGCCCTGCGCATAAACCGGAGCAGGTGAACCAGGAGAGCAGGTCACAGCACAGGTTCACACCCCTTTCATTCCTGAGCATCCAAAGATCCTAAAGGAGCCTCTCTCCTTTCCTAGAGCCCCAGTTACAACCCACCCCACGGCTGGAGAGGGTGGAAAAGGCCACGCAGCAGCAAGACCCTGTGGCTGTTTGGGCAGCGTTTGTCCGTACCTCAGACTCCCGGGAGAGCAGGATGAAGGACGTTTCTCACAGTGGAATGACTTGCTGCAGCACCCAAGGTGGGTTTCCCTGGCAGCAGGAAGTCCTTACAGTGAAAACCAAGCCCTGCTCCCCCTGGGGTACTCTTTATAGCCTGGAATGCTGAGCAGCCTCACCTGGAGCCTCCCCACCAGCTGGCATGGGCCTGGGCTCTGAGTTCAGTCCTGGGCACTCCTTGTTGAAGCTGTTCTGGGGACAGGGTCACCCAGCTCTGTCCAGGCAGCTCATCCCTGCAGTGAATTACATGGGCTTGTAATTCCTCAATAAATAAACAATTCCTCCTGCATTGTTTAAAATCACAGAATGGTTTGGTTTGGAAGTGACCTTAAAGCTCACCCGGTGCTCTCAGTACTTTCCAGCAGCCAGCTGGGCAGATTCTTTCCTCCTGGGATAGGGATTAAGAATATCTCTGCAAGGGTCTGTGCTCTGGAGCCCAGGGACAGTGCCTTTGTCCCCTGGAGCAAGAGTCAGAGGCTGCAGGCAGCCCCAGGCAGTTGCATTTGCTCCCAGCTGGATGAGAATGATAAAACAAGGGTTGATCAGGATCAGGACCCAGAAGGAGAATGCCCAACCTACCAGAGTCCCCAGATCCTCACAAATTGTGTCCTTGGTGYCCCAGCCAGACTTAGGAGAGCGCTGAGCATTGAAATAAGCAGCTGCTGATGTGTCAGGAGCACAGGTGGGCTGGTGGGGAATTTCTCTGGGCTGGGATCTGACCCTGCTCCTCTTGGCACAGAGCACAGGTGGGACAGCAGAGAGCACATGGTCCAGGAGTCCCGCCAGGACAGGGAGCTGGGCACCTGTCCCAGGGAGAGCCCGTCCCTCCACAGCCACTTCACCACCCTGACCATCACCAGGGAGCCGCGGAGCAAGCATGGAGCCAAGGATGGAGCTGTGGGAACCGGCCGGGGATGTGCCAGCACCAGCAGCGGAGCAGCCACCGCTGCCACCACCACCACCATGCTSTTCGAACCCAGTGGAGACGGGCAAACGCCGCAGGTCGTGGTGCTGGTGGGGGCCCCGGGGATGGGGAAGACAGCAATGGTCAGGAAGGTGATGGTGGAGTGGGGAGAAGGAGCACTCCAGACGCAGTTTGACTTTGTCTTCTGCATTGACTGCAAAGCCATCATCCTTCCCATGGAGGCCAGCATGGCAGACCTGGTTTCACGGTGCTGTCCTGGCCTGCAAGTGCCAGCTGGGAAGATCCTGGATGACCAGAAGAAGATCCTGTTCATTTTTGATGGCTTCGAGGCCCTGGGGTTCTCCTTGGTTCATCCTGAAGCTGAGCTGAGCTCTGACCCCAGGGAGGTGAAGCCGCTGGAGCTCACCCTGATGAGCTTGTTGAAGAAGACTCTGCTCCCCAAAGCCTCTTTGCTCATCACCATGAGGCCAACGGCTCTTGGAAGCCTGAGGCAGTGCCTGAAGGGTGAGAATTACATGGAGATACTGGGATTTTCGACAGCCAGGAGGGAGGAGTATTTCCACAGGTATTTTCAGAACCCCAGCAAAGCAGATGTGGCCTTCAGGTTTGTCAGAGGCAAYGAGATCCTCTATAGCTTGTGTGTCATCCCTATCATGAGCTGGACCATCTGCACCATCCTTGAGCAAGAGCTTTGTGGGAAGAAAAACCTCCTTGAGTGCTCCAAAACCACCACCGGGATGATGATGTTCTACCTCTCCCAGTTACTGAAGCACAGGGACAGGGACAACCCACAGGTCCTCCAGCAGTTCCTACTCCAGCTTTGCTCCTTGGCTGCCGAGGGTATCTGGAAGCACAAGGTCCTCTTTGAGGAGAAGGAAATCAAGGACTGTGGCTTGGACCTGCCAGGTCTTCTCCCCTACTTCCTCAATGAAAGGATCCCAAGGGAAGGAGAAGACCATGAGAGTGTCTATGCTTTCACCCACCTGCACCTCCAGGAGTTCTTTGCAGCAATGTTTTACGTTCTGGAGGATGATGRGGAAACGATCAGCAGCTTGGGGAGGCTTGAGAAGGATGTAAATAAATTATTAGAAAGCTACAACAAGTCCAGAAAGGATTTGAATGTAACAGTGCGATTCCTCTTTGGTCTGGTCAGCCAGAAATCCATAGAGTACATGGACAAAACCATTGGGTGCAGAATATCACCACGAGCCAGGGAAGAGCTACTGGACTGGCTTCAGGGGAGGCACAGAGGCCTCTCCCACCCTGGCCAAGCAGTGAAGGTTTCRGAGATGGACACTTTCCACTTCTTGTTCGAGATGAATGAGAAGAGCTTTACACAAAGTGCATTGGATCATTTCACTGACCTGGACTTGCAGGACACCAGGCTGACCCTGTATGACCAGATGGCTCTTTCCTTCTGCATCCAGCACTGGGCTGGGCTGGGCTCCATCAACCTCCAGGGATGCTTCTTCCACAGGCAGGATCCTGAGGCAGAGCTGGATGTGTCAGTGCCTTGGTAAGTCCTGCTCCTCCTTGCTTTAATGACCCAAAACTGCAAAGATTTCTCTTTCTCTGTCCCAAAGGATGATTCAGCTCCTCCCTTCCTAACCCCACTTTGGCCTTTCCCTGGGTGTTTGGTTCCTCAGCAAAGGATTTACTTATTCTTGGGGAGAATGAGGAACACATAGGCTCCTCCATCCGCTGCCCACTGTGGAATTGATAGTGATGGAGCTTCTTGGCTCGACCCGGCCAGGCCCACTTGTGCCCAGCTGTCACTCTGGCTTCCCATCATCCCCCTTCTCCCTTGAAAAGGAAGATCCCTGGTGCTGGAATGTTAAATGCACCCTGTGACTCACCTTACATCTCCGGGTGGCTCTGACAGCAMTACTTGAGGTCCTTCGCTCCTCCAAAGCCACAAAGGTCCCTCTGGAGGAGCTGCAGATTCTGCTCGGGGTGGGGGGGTTGTGTGCAGGTGTCAGAACCGGGAGCTGCCAGCGCCTCTGAGGGCCGCGCGTGCCCCCCCGCTCTGTTTCCCTGCAGCTCTGGAGTCTCGGGAGCCGGAGGACATCCCGGTGCCCTCGTGGTGCGGCRGCGGGAGGAGCTGCCCAGCCCCATCCACCTTCTCTGCCGGGCTCTGCGGCACCGGGACAGTGCCCTGCAGGTGCTCCGGTGAGAGACACACGTGGAGCCCAAACCAGGGCTGGGCTCCGGGCTGTGGGTGGGGGCACCCGGACCACAGTGCAGTGGGTGAGGGGGTTGGTGCTGCCTCGCTGCTCCCCGGGGACAATGGCAAGCAGCCAGGGGGAGGCCAGGCCCTCTTTACCTGAGGGTTTGGTGGGCAGGTGAGCAGCAAGGACAGGTGAGATGTGCTGAGCCCCTGTTCTCCGTGCTCTCCCGCAGGCTGCAGTGGTGCCGGCTGTCTGAGAGCTGCTGTGCGGAGCTGGCAGCGCTGCTGGCGGAGCACCCGGGCCTGGCCCAGCTGGAGCTGGCGGACAGCTCGCTGGGTGACAGCGGCRTGCGCCTCCTCTGTGAGGGGCTGCGGACTCCGGGCTGCCGCCTGCGCATCCTGCGGTGAGCACCCCCAGAATCCCTCGGGCATCTCAAACCTGGGAGCTCAGGAGACAACCCAGAGGGTCCCCCTGGGGTGGCATGGTGCCTCTGTCCCACACATCAAGCCAAGGAGTGCTGAGGTTGTGGCACCAGGGTGGGGAACGCCACCATAGTGGGAGGGCAGTAAGAGCACTCAGGAGGCTCTGAGGGTTTTCCCGGGGTTCCCATCAGGCTGCGGTATTCCCGCATCACCAGTGCGAGCTGCGAAGACCTTGCTGCTGTGCTGGGCACCAACACTTGCCTGGAGGAGCTGGATTTGTCCTTCAGTGAGGGCCTGCGCGATGCCGGCGTGGAGCTGCTGTGTGAGGGGCTCCAGCACTGTGCCTGCCCGCTACAGACACTGCGGTAAAGGGGCTGCAGGATGGGCAAGTGCTCCCTCCTTCTTATGCAGAGCTTTCTCCTTCCCACCTGGAGCAGCTCAGCAAGCAGAGGCCGAAGCCCTCCTTCCCTGTTTCCCTCGCTCCCACAGGCTGGGCAGCTGCCGGCTGTCGGGCGCCTCCTGCCCGGCCCTGGCTGCGCGGCTGCTGCAGGGGCCCCGTCYCACCTGCCTGGACCTGAGTGACAACGAGCTGCGAGCCCAGGGCGTCCTGCAGCTCTGCCAGCAGCTCCGGCATCCCGCCTGCCCGCTGAGGAGCCTGGGGTGAGTCAGGGCCCKGCCCCGGCCCCTTCCATGCCCGGCATTCCCGAGCCGGGCAGCGCAGGCTGCGGGACAGGCAGGGCYGCACCGGCACCGCGGCCGCTTCAGMACCTCCCTYCCCRCAAGCTCCAACACCTTCTCCTCTRCTCCTGCCTCCTCCACGCCCAGGCTGAGCACGGACRCATTCAGCCAGGMCCTGCTGCAGGAACTGGAYGCCCTCCGGGCCCTGCAGCCCGGCCTGAACATCGGGAACCTCCTGGAGCACGACGTGCCRCAGGCTGGGGCCATGGCCCGGCTGCCCTGCCACCGCGGGGTGCTGCCGGGGGGCAGGAAGGCGCTGCCCTCCTTCAGGAGACCTCCCATCCTTTAGGAAAATCCTTCCAACAACCAGAGCCAGTCCTGGCCCACCTCTCCATGCTGAGTCTGKGTCCCAYCCTCTCCCTTTTGCCCTCGCTGTTGCTGGCAGCATTTGGCACTGATAAATAAAGACCCTGCAATCCCAGAAAACTCCTGCACTCTTCCCCCTCAGCCCACCATTCCCCAGGATGGGTCTGTGGTTCCAGTTCCTGCCTCACATCCTTGTGCGTGGCTGGTGTACCTGGGATGGAAGKRCCAGYCCAAGAATGACATYCCAGGCCTGGGAGTGAGTCTCTGACCAGTTTGYRTTTTAATAGGAAAAATGGGAAATTCACACTGAAATCAAAGAAAAATCYCTACRCAGGAGCTGCTTTCCTRCAGCRCYDGACAGYGAGGGCTGACYTCTGTGGGCAGGGCCAGCCTTCCCTGGRGACAGCYCCCACCACACTGCCACACACGTGTCCCCAGGGCTGTGGCATGGCCAGGACATCCTCATGGCAACGTCCCCAGGGCGCTGCTGCCGACATCATCATAGTCCATGTGTCCAGGGGGCTGCTCCGAGGGGTCCCTGGTG
>JACDOX010000824.1:24412-34900 GCA_014549065.1 Cardinalis cardinalis | reverse complement strand
ACAGCACCTCTGCTGTGCTGCCTCATTCCCCTGTGCTCATTGACAGCACCTCTGCTGTGCTGCCTCCTTCACCTCCCTGCAGCAGGGCAGCAGGGAAACCCTCTGCTCCCAGGCAGCTGCTTCTTTGGGCTCTTCTCCTTTACCCTCTTTTTCTTTATTATCTTCTTCTTTATTATAGTTTTCTTTATTCTCTTTTTCTTTATTCTCCATTTTATTCTCTTTTTTATCCTCTTTTTCTTTATCCTCTTTTTCTTTATCCTCTTTTTCTTTATTCTCTTTTCCTTTATCCTCTTTTCGTTTACCCTCTTTTTCTTCATTCTCTTTTTCTTTATTCTCTTTTTCTTTACCCTCTTTTTCTTTATCCTGTTTTCCTTTATCCTCTTTTTCTTTATTCTCTTTTTCTATTCTCTTTTTCTTCATTCTCTTTTCCTTTACCCTATTTTTCTGGATTCTCTTTTTCTTTTTTCACTTTTCTTTATTCTCTTTTTCTTTATCCTGACTGCATGACAAGGCTTGGAATGGCTCCCGGGGAAGCTCTGGACACTCGCACACCCSCAGAGCATCCCAGCCCCTCCCTGGCAGCCAGGGCAGTGTCCGGCCCTCACTGGGAGGATGCTGAGAGCAGGGAGCTCCCAGAGGTGGCAAAGCCGCCCTCACTCACAGCTCTGTGCTGTGGGTGCTGCAGGGCAGGGCTGGGGCTCCGTGTGGAGCCYGGGGAGGGCAGTTCCTGCTCTGCCAGCCCCGTCCTGGCAGCTCTCTGGGTTCCTGTGCCCATTTCACCTGCTCCATCCCTCCTGGCACGGTGACACTGCAGGGGCCAGCAAAGGGCCCAGCTCACCCACTGCTGCTGGGAGCAATGGAGCTGTCCGGGGGCTGCCCAGCCCCCTGCACCCCCAAAGCAGAGCTGTGCACGATGCCAACCTCGGGGTGCAGAGCCTTCCTCTGAGCACAGCCTGCCCTGCCCACACTGCTGGGGCAGGGATGCTGCTGAGCTGGGAGAGTGCAAAACCCAGCTGGAAGTGAGGACACACCCTGGGCACTGCTGCCTTTCTGCTGGGGGGGCCTGCCAGGGGCTGGAGGGCAGAGCACAGCATCCCTGGGGAGGGCAGGGGCTGGCACAGCATCCCTGGGGTGGGCAGGGGCTGTGGGGGCTGGCACAGCATCCCTGGGGTGGGCAGGGGCTGTGGGGCTGGCACAGCATCCCTGGGGTGGGCAGGGGCTGTGGGGGCTGGCACAGGTGTACAGTTTGATTAGAAGTGTGTGACATCACAGGGTGGAAAACTTACAGTTTGGGGTTTTAGAATATAGAATATAGTAATATATGTATGGGGCAAGATGGAGGTTTTAGGACAGAGGTTGATCCTTCTTCTTCACCTTCTTCTTCTTCCTTCTCCATGGGTTTGGGTGATGTTTTGTAATTGGACAGAAAAGTCCACACTGTGGACTTYGAGTGATCAGTTATTGGGT
This sequence comes from Cardinalis cardinalis, assembly GCA_014549065.1. Lineage (NCBI taxonomy): Eukaryota > Metazoa > Chordata > Aves > Passeriformes > Cardinalidae > Cardinalis > Cardinalis cardinalis. The sequence goes on along the minus strand of JACDOX010000824.1, from coordinate 33,433 downwards.
TAAAAGAGAAAATAATTAGGTTGTCATTTGTTAATTGGAGTGTTTAGCCTTAAAGGACCTTGTAACAAAAGATAGTTAAGCATTTTGTGCCTTRTTWTTGAAATACTGCAAAACTGACTACCTGTGAGACTGTAACAGAGATAAGAAACAATAAACACCTGAATGTGAACTAGCATCTCAAGTACCTTCAATCTCAACAGAAGAAAAAAGAAGCCAAAAACCAGCACTCTGACACACTGAAAGGGCTCTTTCTGCTCAGTCTGGGGGGGAAGCACACAGAACAGGCTGTTGAAATGYATTTCTTCTGGTTTTTGCTGTAAAGGCTGCTGCACAGCATGCACAGCCTGTGCAGAGTGGTGGAAAATCACCCGGCACCAGCAGCACGAGCTGCCTGGAGAGGCTCAGCCCAGAGCCTCCTCTCACAGGGCACCTCAGCACCCACGAGGGGCTCCAGGAGTGGCTACTCAGGACTCAGAGCATCCAAAAAGGGAGAGGGGCTGAAGCCAAGGAGCRTTTGTCCTGCCCTGGGCTGCAGGAGTTAATGAACGTGGTGTTTGCAGCCCGCTCCATTCATCCAGCCTTCCCCTTCCAGGTCCCAAAGAGGCACCCAGGTCACCCTGCTCTGGGATGTCCTCCTGCCAGAGCTCCTTGGAAACTCTTTTGTTTCCAAACTCGCCCTCCTGCCCCARCACAACAGTGCTGGGCTGCTCTGAGTGCATCTCGTAATTGTCCAGATTTATGAGGCCCCTACTGAAATGTTGAAGACAGCATTTAGAGTCCCTCAGCTCTTGTTCTGTTTAACCCATTCCCCTTTTCCCTGGGTTGTGATTCCAGCTCAGCATGTGAAGCTCTGCCATTGCCAGCAGGCTCCTTCATTTCCAAACTGAGGCAGCTCAACCTCTCTGTGGTTCTGTTCCTTTCCCTCTTGTGGTCCCTCTGCACCTTTTTTACAGTTCATTGGCACATTAACTGCAGGCTGGGCACAGTGAGCAGGGATTGAAACTCCTGTGGCCAGCAGCRGTGACACTCCTGCCCTCAGGATGGGCCCAGTGTCCTGACACATTCAGAAAACCTCACCTTCTCTGAGGGCTTCTCAGTAGCATCAGCCCTACCACCCTCATCTCCACACTGTCCCTGGGGCACTCTCTGAAGGATAGATTCAAGCTGAAGGTCACAAATTTATTGCTTTTGGTGAAAGGGCTGGAACTTTGTCTTTACAAYCAGAGAAATACCAAAGGCAACAAATTGCAGGAGCCCCAAGATTGGTATTTCACCCTGGGGCTCCCATGGAGCACTTTCCCTTGGCACAGTCTGGTGGTTGCATTCACTCAGGGTGTGGGTGATCCAAGATCCTTCCCCAGAAAAGGTTTAATTGCATTTATAACAGCAAAATTGCATTTATAACAGCAATTTCACTGAAGCAATGGGACTGATTCACCACTGAAATGAGATTTGACAAAGGATGCTCCTATACAGGATTCCTACACGATTCCTACCCGTGTTTGTTTTTTCTGCAGCCAGTCCTGCAGTCAGTGGGCAGAGGGGTCTGCTCACCCCTCTCTGGCCTTTCAGCCCCACCAAAACCCTCCCCAGGTGCAGCAAACAGGGGTGGGCAGGGGCACAGGCTCTTTTGGGACTGTGAGTGAAGCTCCTGGGCTGGGTGCCTGCAGGGGACACTGCCCAGGACACCAGGGTGACACTGTGTGCTCCASGAGCAGGCTGGTGACCTCAGAGCAGCCACAGGAGCTGAAGCAGCCACAGCTGTCCCCTCCCCTGTCCCAGGGGTCCCTCCCCAGATGGGGTCCTGCCAGCAGCTCCCGCTCTCCGTTGGGACGTAGCCATCGAACAATCCCTCTCTAATTGGCATTGTTTGCTAAAATTAAACCTCTGCTCAGTGAAGCACAGGCAGGAAGACACAGCTCCCCCASGGCTTGGGCCCTCCCCATCCCTCAGAGCGCTGCCCTCGTGCTTGGCCACCATCCTGCCGTGGGAATGGGGGTGGTGGCATGGCCAGGGACAGTCCCTCGTTAGTGCCACGAGCCCATTAGTGGCAGACCGTGCCTGCAGGTCCCCCAGGTGCCCAGATGTGGCACAGCTGTCCTGGCAGAGGTGGTGAGCACCCAGCACAGAGCAGCCCTCCCTGCCCAGGAGTGTCCCTGGGGTCTGGGTCCATCCAGGATGTCCCATTCCCCCACGTCCCCAGCAGTAACCAGCACAGAGATTCTCCTCTCCAGAGCAGGGCAGGAAGGCAGATAGCAAACTTTGCACGCTGAATTTTCTGAAACTAACTATAAATGGTAAAAACTCAAAGTCTTGCTTTCTCTGGAGGTTTTCAAGCAAAATAACCCCAAGAACGGCAGCTTCGACTTTTAGTCGGATGAGAAAACATTCTTTTATTTTGACATCATCTCTGTCCGTTTTTATCATAGGGATAAAGTGTCTTTTATCTGGACACAATGCATCAAGTTGCAGGGTGAGTCATAAAGTGAATCTATACAATGGAGCCAAGGTGCTGCTCTGGGGTGAGGCTGGCAATGTCCAAATGTCCCACTCGAGGTAGGAGGCAATTAACAGCCCTCTCTGCCCTCCAAAGAGAGGGGAAATGTCACTCCAGAGACACCCCCATGGGCTGGGCAGGGAGCTGAGCCCATCAGTGAACCTTTCTCACACCTCCTCAATCCAGCAGGGTCTGTCCATGTGCCCTGGATTGCCTTACAGGGCCTGGCACGAGGGCAGCCGTGGGAGCTGCTGTGGGGTGATGCTCTGTCAGGCTGGGCTCAGGGTTTTTTTCAGGGTTTCCATCTGAAGCACGCTCTGTGCTCAGTGTCAGACTCTCAGAGGATTAACTCGGGGGCTGGAAGGCCCCTGGACGCTTGTGAGGGAAGGCAGCCCTTGCAGAGATGTGCCAAGGGTGTCCGAGAGCTKGAAACAGCCTCATCCCTCCCTGGGCTGCTGCAGACCCATGGCCAGAGCCACCCTTGGGACAATTGTGCCCCACGGTTTTTGGGGAGGGAGAGGGACGTGTGTGAATCACTTTGGCTGTCATGGTAAGCCAGTGTGACCTCGCTGTGGGCAGCAGGCTCACCTCTCCTCCTCTGCTCCTGGAAGGGCTGCTGAGCCAGCTGGGGTGAGGAGGAAGAGGGTCCCAAGACGTATCACACACAATCACAGAATGATGGGCTTGGAAGAGATCTCCAAGATCATCGAGTCCAACCTGTGCCCCAACACCTCAACCAGACTACAGCACCCAGTGCCATGTCCAGGCTTTTTGTAAACACATCCAGAGATGGTGATTCCACCACCTCCCTGGGAAGAGCATCCCAGTACTTTATTGTTCTTTTGGTAAAAAATTTCCTGCTAATATCCAACATATCCCTTCCCTGACACAGCTTGAGGCTGTGTCCTCTGCTTCTGTCAGAGACCAACCCCACCTGTGCACAGCCTCCCTTCAGGAAGGTGTAGAGAGCAATAAGGGCACGTCTGAGCCTCCTTTTCTCCAGGCTAAACAGCCCCAGCTCCTTCAAACGTTCCTCACAGGGTTTGTGTTCCCAGCCCCTCACCAGCCTCGTTGCCTCCTYTGGACGTGCTCAAGCATCTCAACATCCTTCCCAAACTGAGGGGACAGAACTGAACACAGCACTCCAGGTGTGCCCTCACCTCTGCCAGGGACAGGGGAAGAATGACCTCCTTGTTTCCTTRGAAAACCCAGCCACAGAGTGGAGAAGCACACCAGAAAACAAAATTACTTGGTTTTAACCTCAAATGGTCCAGCCAGCTGGACCTGGGCTGATGTGGTGGTGTTCACAGGGGTCCCAGGACAAGAGAAGAGATGAGAATCTTGACYCCATGTTTCAGAAGGCTGATTTATTACTTTATGATATATATTATATTAAAAGAAAATGATATGTTATAACTATACTAAAAGAATAGAAGAAAGGATTTCATCAGAAGGCTTGAAAGGAAAAGGAATGAAATGATAATAAAATCTTGTGACTGACCAGAGAGTCCGAGCCAGCTGACTGTGATTGGCCATTAATTAAAAACAACCACACGAGACCAATCCCAGACGCATCTGTTGCATTCCACAGCAGCAGATAACCATTGCTTACATTTCATTTCTGAGGCCTCTCAGCTTCTCAAGAGAAAAAATCCTAACAAAAGGATTTTTAATAAAACATGTCCGTGACAGGCTGGGGCTCACAGGGCAGGAGTGGGTCAGGAAGGGGAAGCTTGGGGTGGAAATGTGTTCTGATCTAACAGCTGGTTTGGGGGTACCCCTCCAGGGCTGCTGAATGAGAGGAGGTCCCAGGGAACGCCCAGAGCTCCCCAGGGAACCAGGGCTGGGTGAGCAGCAGCATTGCACTGACTGCAGCCACAATCCACAGCCCGGCTCAGCCAGGGGAGATTTCCTCCTGGCAGGGACGCTGAAGCACCTCCTGCCCCTCTGGGGGACACAGTGGGACTCCGCTTTCACCCTCTCTCCTCTCCGAGGGGTCTTCTGCTCCACAGAGCCCTTGCCCATCMCTCTGTGTCCCCTGCACTCCTCCAGAGCCTTGGATTAAGATTCAAAGGTGAGGGCACAGCAGGAAAGGCTTTGATACCCAGAGAGGGACCAGCCCAGGAATGTTACAGGGTTTTTCCGTGGCTGTTTCTTCTCAAGCGTGTACACAAGCAGCAGCACTGGGTTGTGCAATTTTGCCTCAGTGCCTTGTGCAGCTCCAGGCAGGGGGAAGAGGGTGTTATTTAGAAYTACCCCTCCTTAAATCAGGCTGAGAAATCAGGACTGGCACGAGCAGCAGGACCATCCCAAATGTTCCCACTAATGAGCACAACACAGCATCTTTCCAAGAACAGGGGAAGCTCTGAGAGCTGTGGCAGTGCAGGCTGATGGAAGTGCGTGTCCTGAGGGTGGGTGGCCAAGCCCTCGTGGATGTGGCCTGGCTTGGCTCACAGCACGGCCTGAGCACGTGGCAGGGCTGGAAAACCACCCTGATAAAGGCACCCTTCAGCAGCCTGGAGCATTTGGGTGTGCTTTCCCTGGGGAGGCAGCTCCCCTGAGCCTTCCACAGATGCTGAACTGTAGGGGGAKAGAATATAAGTAAAGGGAGTATAGCAAGTAATGTTACCCCCTCAAGAGTTGCAGCTGGGTTAATTAGTAAAGATTAGGAGCAGGCCTGATTTAACAGGCTGCAGCTGTAGCCAATAAGAAGAGTGTTATAAAGGAGTGGATTGGTTAGCTGAGGGAGACTGGAGTCAGTTGGATACTGTGAGGACAAGGGAGAGTCAGTGCTAGAGGAGCTGCCTACAAGAAACCTCAAGGAGGTACAAAACTCCAGCAATGTGGAACCTTCTGTTCCATTACCTTTTGCAATGCAATGACAATAGAGCTGTGACAGTGTAATGACAACACTGAGCTTCCACCCTGTGCTCCAGGGACACCCAGCGCCACCAGCTGCTCTCAGAGCTGCAGGACACAGCCATGGTGCCACAGGAAATGCAGGGCACCTCGGCCTGGGGTGGGACAGAAGGGCATGGAGAGGGAGACTCTTCCCACGTACCTAATGCTCAGAACCAGGCAGAAATGTGTCCTTCAGCTTTGAAGGTTTTCCTGCCTGGCCCTCCCCTTGAGGCTGGGCTGTGGGACGCAGGGGCCTACCTGGATCTCTTGGTTCACAAAATCCAGAGAATCCACAGAATCACTGGGTTGGAAGAGACCTTCAGGATCATTGAGTCCGACCCAGCCCCAGCACCTCAACTAAACCCTGGCCCCCAGTGCCACATCCAGGCTTTGTTAAACACCCCCAGGGATGGGGACTCCACCACCTCCCTGGGCAGGCATGCAGGACGTGTGTGGAGCCCAGCAGCACACAGGGTGGTGTAGGGGGATAGAATATAAGTAAATAAAGGGAGTATAGCAAGTAATGTTACCCCCTCAAGAGTTGCAGCTGGGTTAATTAGTAAAGATTAGGAGCAGGCCTGATTTAACAGGCCGCAGCTGTCGCCAATAAGAAGAGTGTTACARAAGAGTGGATTGGTTGGCTGAGGGGGACTGGAGTCAGTTGGCTGCTGTGAGGACAAGGGAGAGTCAGTGCCTAGAGGAGCTGCCTACAAGAAACCTCAAGGGGGTACAAAACTCCAGCAATATGGAACCTTCTGTTCCATTACCTTTTGCAATGCAATGACAATAGAGCTGTKACAGTGTAATGACAACACTGAGCTTCCACCCTGTGCTCCAGGGACACCCAGYGCCACCAGCTGCTCTCAGAGCTGCAGGACACAGCCGTGGTGCCACAGGAACTGCAGGGCACCTCGGCCTGGGGTGGGACAGAAGGGCATGGACAGGGAGACTCCTCACAGCTCCTTCCCAGAGCGTTCTGCAGGCCCAGCACCAGCCCTCTGCCAGGTGTGCAGTGCTGGCCAGGTGCTCTGAGAGAGGTGGGATGGAAAGAGCGTTTCAGGGAGGCTCAGGTAGCTTCTGCATCACCTCCTAGATGAGCYTGAAAAGCCATCTCCTCTTCCCAGCACACCCTGCTCTGGGCCAGCYTGAGGGAGGAAGGGAGAAAGCTGAAACCCCAGTGAAATCACTGGAGGTCCCTTGTGGTTCCTGGCTCGAGCTGATGTGGATCCATTTCAGCTGAATAAAAGATTATCTTGACAGCTTGAAAGCTGCTCTTAACCACAGCTGGTGCCCAACGCCCCCCACGGCTGGGGGAGGCTCCATAAATCAGCAGAAACCAAATCAGTGAGGGGAGATAAGGGACAGAGCAGAGGTGTGACACACTCTGACAAATGCCTGTGAGGTGGCAGCCCCAGGGCTCGGTGCTGCAGCCACGTGGGACACCAAAGGTCTGGGCTGACAGATGGCTCTGTGGGCTTGGCCCTGCTGCCACATCCTGCAGCACCTCACAATTCCTGCCCTGATGGGCAGGAGCTGGGCTGCCAAAATCAGAGGGTTTGGGAAAGCTGCAAAAGGCCTCAGAGACAGCAGAACTGGGATTGGAGCTAAGCAGCAGCCATGAGACTGGTCAGCAGAAAAATTATTTAAAACAAAGTAGAAAAGCAAGGACAAACAGAACAATGGTCTGTGTATTAACACTTGTCTGGAATAACTCCCTAAGCTACAGAAAAGTTTATCTGGTGAGATATTAGGAAGTTTGAAGCTTAATAATGGAGCTCTGTGCATTGTGTTTGAAGGCTCACAAGCAGGTATTGCATTTGAAATAAGCCAGCATTGTTTAACCAAAGGTACCTGTGCTTACAGTGGTTGGATGGAACTACTGTCAGTGTGCTTTTGCTTTGTGGGGTTGGGCAAGAAGCTTCTAAAGTGAGTTGTGACGTTGAGTTCTGTGTCTGCTGCCTGGGATGTGAGCTGGTGGCATCTTCCCATTGCCATAACCATGGAATGAGACTGATGCTGGAAAATCAAACAGCTCCAGGCAGTTCCCAGCAGTGCTGTCCCACTGGTGATTTGTACAGAGACCCCGGCTGGTGAGAAGAACCACAGAGACTCTGGGGCCACATCAGTTCATCCTGGGCTGAGAAGAAGCAGCAACTCCAGGAGAGGAGGCAGAGGAGCTCCAGGCAGAGCTATTCCCAAGTTATTGTTCCAGGTTATTCCCAAGGAACCTCAGTGGGAMTCTCAGGGTGGGCTCCAAACCCTCCTGATGGCCTGCACCACCCAAAGGTGGCAAACCTGCATCAGCTCAGTCCCTCAKCCTGTTCCTTGTCCCAGCCTGACTCTTCCTAACAGGCAGCTTTCCCACGGCCCCATCCCTCAGGAAAAAACCAAAATGCTGCTGATAATGCAAGAGGAGCTCTGCTCTTCAGGGACTGAGAGGCAGGACAGGAGGGGAAAACAGGCAAAACTCCAATCCCTGACTGCGTGTTTGATCCTTCCCTCCTTCTCCTGGGCTCAGGAYTCCCTTCCCTTTCCACCTCTGCAGCTCTGGGCACAGGAGAGGAGGGGGCAAGAAAAATCGTGGTGGGAAAGCAGAGCAGATGCAGCAYTCTGATGGAAAACTGCCCAGGATGAGGGGCTGGGGAGCAGCTGGAAGCTTGGAATCCTCAGGGATCCGCTGCAAAGGCTGCAGAGACACCCTGGTGTCCCTCAGGAGTTAAGGATCCACCCTGTGTGGGGAGCCCAGCTGCATCCAGGAAGAAATTGGCCCCTACCATGGGATCTGTAAATACAGAACTGCCAGGGTACGTTTCTGCAGGCAAAAAGGTGTTTGAGTCCCCAGGGCTGCCCATGCAGTGACCTGCAGGGTTTGCCTGAGGGGTTGGACACTAAATCAGGTTTGTGCTCTCCTCACCTCACTGAAAGCAGCCCTGCCAGCAGCAGTGCCTGGGCTCAGACAGCTCCGATGGTCTCTGGTGACAACAGCCAGGAAGTCCCAGCCTTGGCAGGGCCAGTCCTCCCTCAGGTCAGCTTTGGACCCCAGAAATGCCCTTTAAATGGAGAGTTCTGAAGGTGCCAGCATCTAACTCCTCAGCTTCTCTTAATTTTTGCCTTCTTGCCAGTCCTCCTGATTTTCAGACAGGACATATCGCTTCTTCTAACTGCTCCAGGACCCGCTGGCCAGGGCCTGTGTGAGGSTTTGGCCATTAATAACAGCCATGGTTCCATATCTCAACCAGCGTCCAGCTCCCTCCCTTGCAGGTGAGCCCCTGCCAGAAAAGATTTGGGATCTGTGGCAAACTCCAAGGCTCTGGAGAGCCTTTGGCCTCCTGCACTGATCTCCAACCCCAACAGAGTGCGAGTTTATCCTGGAAGCTYTCATTGATACTCAGCCACGTTTGTCACTTGAGTCTCTGCAGACCCTCTGCCAGTTCAGGTGGGGTTTCTTGCTTCTCCCTTTCCCCCCAGCCCTCAGCTCTGCTCGGGCCAGCCCTGAGAGATGCCTGGCTCCAAGCCACACATCAAGGGCTGGTATCAGATCTGGAGCTCAGAGTTTCTGTTTTATGGGGAGAACTTTGGCAGCGGCGGGTCCACCCGAGCCGGCTGCTGAAACCTCTCCTCCC
>JACDOX010000823.1:38448-55940 GCA_014549065.1 Cardinalis cardinalis | reverse complement strand
TGGGGACAGGCCAGTCACCAGCAGTGCCACCAGCCCTGTCAGAGACAGCTCACCCAAGGGCAGTGACACTGGGGACASGCCGGTCACCAGCAGTGCCACCAGCCCTGTCAGGGACAGCCCATCCAGCACCAGTGGCAGTGTTGGGGACAGGCCGGTCACCAGCAGTGCCACCATTCCCAGCAGGGACAGCTCAGCTGGCGGCAGTGCCACTGTCCCTGTCAAGGCCAGTCCATCCAGGGGCAGTGCCACCACTGGGGACAGGCCAGTCAGTGGTGCCACTGTCCCTGTCAGGGACAAGCCTGTCACTGGCAGTGCCACTGTTGCCAGGAAGGACAGCCCCTCCAGGGCCAGTGCCACTGGGGACAGGCCGGTTACTAGAAGTGCCACTGTCCCCACAGCTGGTGGCAGTGCCACCGTCCCTGTCAAGGACAGCTCACCCAGGGGCAGTGCCACCACTCAGGACAGGCCAGTCAGGGGCAGTGCCACCCCTGGGGACAGCCTGGCTGGTGGCAGTGGCACTGTCCCTGTCAAGGACAGCTCACCCAGGGGCAGTGGCAGCACTGGGGACAGGCCGGTCACCAGGAGTGCCACTGTCCCTGTCAGGGACAGCCCAGCTGGTGGCAGTGGCACCACACCAGTCAAGGACAATTGGGCCAGGGGCAGTGCCACGCCTGGGGACAGCTCATCCCGGGGCAGTGCCACCATCCCGGTCAGGGACAGCTCACCCAGGGCCAGTGCCACCACAGGGGACAGGCCGGTCACCAGGAGTGCGACTATCCCTGTCAGGGACAGCCCAGCTGGTGGCAGTGCCACTGTCCCTGTCAAAGCCAGTCCATCCAGGGGCAGTGCCACCACTGGGGACAGGCCAGTCAGTGGTGCCACTGTCCCTGTCAGGGACAAGCCTGTCACTGGCAGTGCCACCGTCCCTGTCAGGGACAGCTCACCCAGGGCCAGTGGCAGTGTTGGGGACAGGCCGGTCACCAGGAGTGCCACCATTCCCAGCAGGGACAGCCCAGCTGGCAGCAGTGCCACTGTCMCTGTCAAGGCCAGTCCATCCARGGGCAGTGCCACCACTGGGGACAGGCCAGTCCGTGGCAGTGCCACTGTCCCTAGGAGGGACAGCTCACCAAGGGGCAGTGGCACTGGGGACAAACCGGTGACTGGCAGTGCCACCGTCCCTGTCAGGGACAGCTCCTCCAGGAGCAGTGCCACCACTGGGGACAGGCTGAGCAGGGGCAGTGGCAGTGTCCCCATCAGGGACAGGTCACCCAGAGACAGTGGCAGTGGGGACAGGCCGGGCAGGGGCAGTGCCACTGTCCCCATCAGGGACAGGTCACCCAGAGACAATGGCAGCGGGGACAGGCCGGGCAGAGGCAGTGCCACCGCTGGGGACAGGCCGGGCAGGGGCAGTGCCACCATCCCTGTCAGGGACAGGCCGGGCAGGGGCAGTGCCACCATCCCTGTCAGGGACAGGTCACCCAGAGACAGTGCCACCTCTGGGGACAGGCCGGGCAGGGGCAGTGCCAGTGTCCCTGTCGAGGACAGGCTGGGCAGGGGCAGTGGCACCATCAGGGACAGGCTGGTCAGGGGCAGTGCCACTGTCCCTGTCAAGGACAGGTCAGCTAGAGCCAGTGCCACCACCATGGACAGGCCAGTCCCTGGCAGTGCCACCACTGGGGACAGGCCGGGCAGGGGCAGTGCCACCATCCCTGTTAAGGACAACTCATCCAGGACCAGTGACACTGGGGACAGGCCAGTTAGTGGCAGGGCCATCATACCTGTCAGGGACAGCGCAGCCAGGGGCAGTGCCACCCCTGAGGACAGGCTGGGCAGGGGCACTGCCACTGTCCCCATCAGAGACAGCGCAGGCAAGGGCAGTACCACCCTTGGGGACAGGCTGGGCAGGGACACTGCCACCACTGGGGACAGATCGGTCAAGGGCAGTGCCACCGTCCCTGTCAGGGACAAGCCGGTGTCTGGCAGTGCCACCATCGCTGTCAGGGACAGCTCACCCAGGGCCACTGCTGTTGGGGACAGGCCAGTCAGGAGCAGTGCCACCGCTGGGGACAGGTCAGTGAGGAGCAGTGGCACTGCTGGGGACAGGTCAGTGAGGAGCAGTGGCACTGCTGGGGACAGGACAGTCAGGGGCAGTGCCACCGCTGGGGACAGGTCAGTGAGGAGCAGTGGCACTGCTGGGGACAGGACAGTCAGGGGCAGTGCCACCGCTGGGGACAGGTCAGTGAGGAGCAGTGGCACTGCTGGGGACAGGACAGTCAGGGGCAGTGCCACCGCTGGGGACAGGTCAGTGAGGAGCAGTGGCACTGCTGGGGACAGGACAGTCAGGGGCAGTGCCACCGCTGGGGACAGGTCAGTGAGGAGCAGTGCCACCATCCCTATCAGGGACAGGTCACCCAGAGACAGTGGCAGTGGGGACAGGCCGGGCAGGGGCAGTGCCACCGTCCCCATCAGGGACAGGTCACCCAGAGACAGTGGCAGTGGGGACAGGCTGGGCAGAGGCAGTGCCACCGCTGGGGACAGGCCGGGCAGGGGCAGTGTCCCCGTCAGGGACAGGTCACCCAGGGCCAGTGGCAGCGGGGTCAGGCTGGTCAGGGACAGTGCCACCATGCCCGTGAGGGACAGTGCCAGCGTCCCCGTCAGGGACAGGTCCCCCAGGGCCCCTGACCCTGGGGACAGGCYGGGCAGGAGCAGTGCCACTGTCCCTGCCAGGGACAGCCCAGCTGAGGGCAGTGGCATGGTCAGGGACATGCCAGTCTCTGGCAGTGGCACTGTCCCTGTTGGGGACAGGCTGGTTACTGGCACTGCCACTGTCCCCAGTGAGGGCAGGCCAGTCACTGGCACTGCCACTGTCCCCTCTGGGGACAGGCTGGTCAGTGGTGGTGGCACCATTGGGGACAGGCTGGTCACTGCCAGTGGCACTGTTGGGGACAGGCTGCTCACTGACAGTGGCACCCCTCCTGGCAGGGACTGTTCCTCCAGGGACAGTGGCACTCCTGGGGACAGACTGGTCCCTGGCAGTGCCACTGTCCCCGTCAGGAACAGCCTATCCAGGGGCACTGCCACCATCGTGGACACGCCTGTCACTGGCAGTGCCACCATCCCTGTGGGTGACAGCCCCTTCTGGGCCCATGGCACCGCTGGGGACAGTGTGGGGGCTGGCAGTGCCACCTTCCCCGTCAGGGACTGCCCGTCGCGGGGCACTGCCACCATCGTGGACGCGCTGGTGACCCTGAGTGGCACCGTGATGGACAGGAGGATCCTGGGCAGTGTCACCGTCCCCGTGAGGGCCAGCCTGTCCCGGGGCACTGTCACCATCGTGGACACGCCCGTGTTCGTCAGTGCCACCGTCCTCGTTGGGGACTCCATCCCCAGGGTCACCGCCACCATCGTGGAGTCCAGGGTGCCCGGCCACGCCATCCTCCCCCTCGGGGACACGCTGGCCTGTGGCAGTGCCACCATCCCTGTCAGGGAGTGCCCGTCTGGGGACAGTGCCACTGTCCCCGTCAGTGATTGCCCATCCAGGGACAGTGCCACCCTTCCTGAGAGGGACAGGCCAGGCAGGGACAGTGCCACCCTCCCTGTTGGGGCTGGGTCAGTGGCTGGCAGTGCCACCATCCCTGTCAGGGGGTGCCCGTCCAGGGGCAGTGCCACTCTTGGGGACAGCAGGCACGTCACTGGCAGTCCCCCCAGCATGGACACACCGGTCAGTGGCAGTGCCACCATCCCTGTCAGGGACTGCCCGTCCAGGGGCAGTGCCACCCCTGGGGACAGGCCTGGCAGTGGCAGTGCCACCTCTGGGGACAGGCCTGGCAGTGCCACCCCTGGGGACAGGCCCGGCAGTGGCAGTGCCACCCTTGGGGACAGGCCTGGCAGTGCCACCCCTGGGGACAGGCCCGGCAGTGGCAGTGCCACCCTTGGGGACAGGCCTGGCAGTGCCACCCCTGGGGACAGGCCCGGCAGTGGCAGTGCCACCCTTGGGGACAGGCCTGGCAGTGCCACCCCTGGGGACAGGCCCGGCAGTGGCAGTGCCACCCTTGGGGACAGGCCTGGCAGTGCCACCCCTGGGGACAGGCCCGGCAGTGGCAGTGCCACCCTTGGGGACAGGCCTGGCAGTGCCACCCCTGGGGACAGGCCCGGCAGTGGCAGTGCCACCCTTGGGGACAGGCCTGGCAGTGCCACCCCTGGGGACAGGCCCGGCAGTGGCAGTGCCACCCTTGGGGACAGGCCTGGCAGTGCCACCCCTGGGGACAGGCCCGGCAGTGGCAGTGCCACCCTTGGGGACAGGCCTGGCAGTGCCACCCCTGGGGACAGGCCCGGCAGTGGCAGTGCCACCCTTGGGGACAGGCCTGGCAGTGCCACCCCTGGGGACAGGCCCGGCAGTGGCAGTGCCACCCGTGGGGACAGGCCTGGCAGTGCCACCCCTGGGGACAGGCCCGGCAGTGGCAGTGCCACCCTTGGGGACAGGCCTGGAAGTGCCACCCCTGGGGACAGGCCTGGCAGTGGCAGTGCCACCCCTGGGGACAGGCCTGGCAGTGCCGCCCCTGGGGACAGGCCCGGCAGTGGCAGTGCCACCCTTGGGGACAGGCCCGTCCCTCCTGTCCGTGTCAGTGTCATCAGGGATGGCAGGACTGGCACCAGGGTGGCACCGGCGGCCCTGGCACAGCGGGGTCACAGCCGGGCCGGGTCCCCCCTTGGGGACACGCAGGGACACACGGGGGCCGGCACAGGGCTGGGGTCCCCTGCGTCACACCAGTAAAAACCAGTAAAAAMCAGTCAGTGCCGTGCGGCTGTGTGTCTGTGAGCCCGGGCACCGCGAGGGGACATTGGCACTGGGAGGGGACACTGGGAGCGGGGAGGGGACATTGGGAGTGGGGAGGGGACACGGGCACGGGGAGAGGACACTGGCACTGGGAGGGGACACGGCGCAGTGGAAGAGGACACTGACAAAGGGGGGACAACCCGTCCCAACCCCCCGGGTGGCGACAGCGACATCCGAGGCGATTTTTCCCCGAAATCGCCGATTTTGGTTAACGCGGAAGCCGCGGGGCGCCTTGGGCTGGTTCCGTGCCGAGGCCACGCCCCCAAACACAACGAGACCACGCCTTTTTAACCATATATGTACATAAACTRTGCTCCCTTCCGCATCCGACGGATAGGCCACGCCCCCTGGCGCTGTAAGCCACGCCTCTATACCCAGCCCCACTGTCCATATTAGCGCGTAAACCACGCCCCCACATCCATATAAATACACAAACCACGCCCCCGGCGGCAGATCCCGCCCCTTTCCCCGCGCCTCCGGCCCGCCAGGGGACGCTGTGGCCCCTCAGCCCCGTGAGGCGGCGCCGGGCCGGGCCTGGCGAGGCTGCACCGGCCCCGCTCCTCTCCGGCCGGCCCCGCTCCCCGGCCCCCCTCCGGCCTCTCCACCGGCCCTTCCCGGCCCCTCCGCGCCTCTCCCCGCCGCCCCACTCCTCCCCGCTCCGCCGAGGTGAGCCCGGCCCTCGCCGCCCCCGCCGCGGCCTCCTCCGCCCCCTCAGCCCGGTCCCCCCGGCGGTTCCGCGGCCGCGTCCGGCCTCGCCTCCTCCTCTTCCTCCTCCTCCTCCTCCTGCTGCTGCTGCTTGGCCGGCTCCGTGGCGCAGGAGCGGGGCAGGATTTGGCCTTTTCCCGGCCGAGGGCTCGGTGTTGATCCCCGGCTGTTTTTCCGCCTCTCCCCGCAGCAGCAGCCGCCGGTGCCCGGGATGAGCCGCCCGCGCCGGCCGCAGGGCCGGGCTCGCCGAGCGGAGCCTCGCGGGATGGGATCGCTCCAGGTACCTCTCCCGAAGCCTTTTCCAGTCCCTTTTGCAGGGAATCGCTGCCGGGGCCCCGCTCCCCGCGGGAGAAGTGGCGCAATTCYCCTTCCAGAGCCTTTTCCAGCCGCTTTTCCTCAGGGGGATTTGCCAACCCTGCCCCCCCCCCCCATCCCTCCCGGGCCCATCTGGTGCCTCTGGGAGCTTTGGAATTGCCCAAAATCCCCTCTAAAATTCCATGGATTGCGTAAAATTTGGATCGGCGGGGGTCACTCATCGCCTCGGGAATGTTGTCCCTGGAAAACTTCGGCTGGAGTTGGTGGGAAGTTGAATAATGAGAAGTAATTATGTTTAATCCCTCCCTTTTTATTCCTTCCACTTCCTTGGAATCCGGGAGGGAATAACTGGGTGGAAAAGGGGATTTTCCAGCCTTTTTTTTCCCGGTGCTGGAAGAGCTTTTTGAGGTTTTGGAGTCGTTCCTGGTGTGGATCCTGTGGATCTGCTGAAAAGAGTCCCCGATTTCTTCCTTGGAATTCTGAGTGGGATTTCAGGGCTGTGCTCCTGGAATTCCTGCCAGATTTCTGCTCCAGGAATTCCTGGGTGATCCCTGCTCCAGATTTCCTGGATAATTTATGGTCCCACAGTTCAGGGTCCATGCTTGGATCAGCCCAGGAGCCGCCCTTGGGATCCAGGTGGGGATGTGGATTCCTGCATATTTTTTCCCCTGCTTTTTTCCTCCTGCCTTTTCCCAGTTTATTTCCCAACCATTGGGAAAAACAAAAACTTGGAAAACCTCAAAAAATGGGAATTTGTGTATGAAATGTGATCCATGGGAGGAGGGAATTCCAGGACTGTGGGGTTGCTCCAGGCTTTGGAATCCTGAGGCGTTTCTGGGAAGAGGGAAAAGCTTTGGATGTGATTTTTTGGGATGAGCCAAGCGCTTTGGGAAGGGAGGGGATCCCTGAGAATTTTTGGGTTGGAGCCATGGCAGGATTTGGGAGTGGGATAGAGGAGGAGAGTCTGGGATATGTGGAAAAACAGGGATGGGAATTGTGGGGAAGTGTGGAATCCCGAATTTCCACCCCCGTTTTTTGGGGATTCGTTGAGAAATGGGAGCATCAGGGATTTTTTCTGTCTCTCATGGGGTTTTTGGAATCTAAGAGCCACAAAAATGTCAGGAATGTGGGATTTGGAGTGCTGGGAATGGGGGAACGGAGCCAAACTCTCAGACTTTGATCAGGATTTGGGCATCTGGGATTTCTTGGAGAAGAAGTGGGGGAAAAAAAGAGGAAAAGAAGAGGAAAAAAAAAAGGAGAAGTGGTATCTGGGAAGTGACCTTGGTTTGACTCACTTGGAATATTTAGGGAAAATTCCTGAGGGCTTTTTCCCTCCTTTCTTTGGGAGTTGGAAAAATAAAGGGATAAAGCAAATCTTTAAATTAACAAGGGAAAAAATCTGAAAGTAACAGGGAAAAATCTGAAATTAACAGGGAAAAATCCTTGAATTAACAGGGAAAAAATTTTCCATCTTCCCTTCAGGTGTATCCTGGGTTTCTCCCCTTGAATCCCATCCCTAATCCTAGTTTTTTTCTGGTTTTCCCCCTCATTGAGTGCTGCAGCCCCTCTACTGCTTGTCCTCTTGAGTTCCATCCCAAATCCCACCCCAATCACAATTTTTCCCATTTTTTCCCAATTTCCCCCAATTTTGAGCCCTCTGCTGCTCCTCCTCTTGATTTCTATCCTTAATCCCAATTTTTTCCTGTTTTTCCCCATCGAGTCCTGCAGCGCCCCCCACTGCTCGTCCTCTTGAATCCCACCCCAAATCGCACCCCAAATCCCATTTTTTCCCCGTTTAACCCCATTTTCTCCCTGTGTCCCCATCATTGAGTCCTGCAGCCCTCCTACTGCTCATTCTCTTGAATCCCACCCCAAATTCCACCCCAAATCCCATCCCTAATCCCAATTTTTTTCCCAGTTTAACCCCATTTTCTCCCCACGTTCCCAGCTCTGAGTCCAGCAGCCCCTCCACTGCTCCTCCTCTTGAATCCCACCCCAAATCCCATTTTTCCCCAGTTTAACCCCATTTTCTCCCCATTTTCCCCAGCTCTGAGCCGCGCAGCCCCTGCTCCACCATGGGCGACTCCGCGGCCGGGAGGAGCCCCCCGGAGCCGGGCGGTTCCTCCCTGAGCGTCATCACGGAGGGCGTGGGCGAGCTGGCGCTCATCGACGCCGAGGTGGCCCAGCGGGCGTGCGAGGAGGTGCTGCAGAAGGTGCAGCAGCTGCACGGCTCCCAGCCCGTCCCCAACGGGCAGAGCTGCCCCGTGCGCTGCCTGGACGAGGCGCCGCGCATCCAGGAGGAGGAGGAGGAGGGCTCGGCCGCGGCCAGGACGGCGCGGAAGCGCCACCAGAACCAGGCCAAGCAGTCGTGGCTGCTGCGCCTCTTCGAGTCCAAGCTCTTCGACATCTCCATGGCCATCTCCTACCTGTACAACTCCAAGGAGCCCGGCGTGCAGGCCTACATCGGCAACCGCCTCTTCTGCTTCCGCCACGAGGAGGTGGACTTCTACCTGCCCCAGCTGCTCAACATGTACATCCACATGGACGAGGACGTGGGCGACGCCATCAAGCCCTACATCGTGCACCGCTGCCGCCAGAGCATCGACTTCTCGCTGCAGTGCGCGCTGCTGCTGGGCGCCTACTCCTCGGACATGCACATCTCCACGCAGCGCCACTCGCGCGGCACCAAGCTCCGCAGGCTCATCCTCTCCGATGAGCTGAAGCCGGCGGGCAGGAGGAGGGAGCTGGGCGCTGCCCTGCCTGGGGCTGACACGGGGCTGTCCCCCTCCAAACGAACTCACCAGAGGTCCAAGTCGGACGCCACGGTGTCCATCAGCCTCAGCAGCAACCTGAAGCGCACGGCCAGCAACCCCAAGGTGGAGAGTGAGGAGGAGGTGAGGCCTGGGGTGTTCCTGAGGGAATTCTGAGGGGCTGGGATTGAGCTCCAAGGCTCAGCCAGCCATCCCAAGGTGGAGAGCGAGGAGGAGGTGAGGTCTGGGGTGTTCCTGAAGGAATTCTGTGGGAAAGGCTTTTGTGGGGCTGGGATTGAGCTGCAAGCATTGAGCTTGTTGAGAAAATCCCATGGTCCTGCCTTGGGGTTCATCCCAGAGCTGATCCAGGGAGGTGGAAGTGCCTTGGGATTCATCCCAGAGATCCTTTGGGGTTGTGGTTGTGCTCTGAGGT
Source organism: Cardinalis cardinalis (assembly GCA_014549065.1). Taxonomy (NCBI): domain Eukaryota; kingdom Metazoa; phylum Chordata; class Aves; order Passeriformes; family Cardinalidae; genus Cardinalis; species Cardinalis cardinalis. The sequence continues at coordinate 46,900 of JACDOX010000823.1, read as the reverse complement.
TCAGCTAGCAATCCCAAGGTGGAGAGCGAGGAATAAGAGGTAAGGTCTGGGGTGTTTCTGAAGGAATTCTGTGGGGCTGAGCTCCAAGGATTGGTGTTTTGGGAAAATCCTGTGGTTGTTCCTTGGGATGTATCSCAGAGCTCCTCTGGGATTGGGGTTGTGCTCCAAGGCTGATCCCAGGATGAGCTGGGAATTCCAGACGGGAAAGGAGCCCCCGAGCTGGTGCTGGAAGCAGATTTTGGGAGCGGCGCTTCCCAAGTTCGGGAAAAACAAATCCTTCAGAGAGTGGAATGCACCCCAGGGAAACTGGGAATGACTGACTGGGAATTCCCGGGAATCCCTGGGAAATGGATCAGAAATCCAAGGTTTGATTTCGCTGGGAATTCCACTGGGAACCCTTGGGAGGAGCCAAAGATTGTTCCAAGCTCTGAGAATTGGGGTAAGGGTGGGAGGAAGGATTGGGAAGGAATTTTCCAGGCTGGATTCGGGATCAAAACACCCCGGAAAAATCCGGGGCTGTTCCCGCCGGGATGAATTTTTAATATGGAAAAGGAGGAGGCGGAAACCGGAGCCTTTCCATAAATTATGGATGAGAAAACTCCTGGAAACAATCCTGAAAAAGCTGGGAAAGCGCAAAACCAGGGAGGCCCAGCCTCGGATCCTGAGTGTCCCTCAAAAATCCCGGAGTTCTTGGAAGTGCTGGGTGCAATTCCATGGAAAAAGCAGGGAGAATTGATGGGAAATGATCCCAAAATTCATCAGGGAAGGGAAAAATGACAGAAAATCATCCCAAAATTTCCCTCTCCTGGTGAACTTGGGGGTCATTTCCCATCAGTTTTCCCTCCAGGTGGGATCCAGACCTGGTTGTCCCCCTTTTTTGGGAATTTTAACTCCAAAATTCCTGGTTTTTACGGGATGAACCTCCATTGGATCCTTTTTAGGAAGAAAATAATGAATTGAGGGACACCAAGCACTGGAATTTCAGGATATTTGGGATGGGAATCGCTTGGGATGGAGCTTGGAGGGAGATGTGGGAATGGCAGGAAACCTTGGGATAAATCAGGAATTTCTCCATGGTAAAAAGGGCCTCTGAAACTGGGATTTTGGGAACTTTTGGGATTGTTTCCATGGGATTCATTTGATGTGCTGAAATTCGGGATAAACTGGAATGCAGGGAAGGAAAAAACGTGGATTTGTTGGTGGAAAAGGTCAGAAATCCAAGGAATTCGGAGCTGGATCCATCCTGGTGCTTCTGGTCTGGGGTGAGGAATCCCAGAGAGGAGGAAATCCTGGGAATTCAGTGCTTGGATCTGCTCCGCTTTGATCCCATCCCCCTTGAGATCCGTAGAATTTTCCTTCCCGAAATTTTCCTGGTAATTCCAAGAGGATGGGACCAAAAAAACTTGGGAATTGCTGGAAGTGCACCTGGAGCTAAACTTTGCTTTTTCTCCCTCCTTTTCCCTGCTCCTTCCCCTCTTCCCTATGGAAAACATTCCCCAAAAAAAACTGCCCCAAACCCCCCTTTTCCTGCTTTTCCCAGGAATTCTCCTCGAGTACGGAAAGCCTGGATAAATCCCTGGCTCCCGTAAGTTCCGATCCYGTTTTCCGGAGGCTCCCTCTTCCCGCCGCAGCATTTCCTCAATTCCACCCCTCTGGAATTTCCCAGCATTCCCCAGTTATTCCCAAAAAACCCACAAAAAAATCCTGGCATCATTTCCTCGGAATGGGAATTCCAGGAAAATCCCTTCCAGTTGGATAAAATCCAGGGAAATCCCATTTTTCCACCAAAAACCATCTGGGAATGAGGGAATTCCTGCTTTTCCTGCTTTTCTGTTGCAGGTGGAAGAGGAAATGCTGTTTTCCCTTGGAATTTGGCTCACAAAATTCTCAGCCAGATGGGATTGATTTGCTTTTTTTCCATGTTTTTTTCCCCACCAATCATTCCTTGATTCCATTCTTTCAATTCCTTCTTTTTTTCCATGAAAATTCCAATTGAATCCTGGCGTTTCCCCTGATTTTTCTCACCCAAATGAACTCTTTTCCCATTTTTTCCATTGTTTTTTTGGAATCTTTCCCTCTTTTCCCACCGGGATTCCCGGTGGGAATGTGTAGTCCATGATTTCCTCCAGCACGGGGAGTTTGGGAAGAATTCCATGATTTTTTTGGGGGCTTTTCTGGGAATTCCTGGATTCCAACCCAGCTCTGATCCTGCTGGGAATTCCCAGGGATCATTCCCACACCTGGATTTGGGAATTCTGTTGGGATTTGATCGCAGATTTCGGGCTCATCCTAAATCCCGCTGTTTTTAGGGATAACGGGATGCTTGGGATGAGCTCCAAGCCCCAAATTCCCGCCCTAAATTTTAGGAATTCCGTGATTTCCACCCATTCCTGCTCCTCCCAGCCCAGCCAACGGCTCTTCCCCTCCAGGGCTTTTTTGGGAATCAATGGAAAACAGGGATAATTCCTCCTTCCCTATGGAATATTCTGCTGGAGTGGGAGATCTTGGTGTGGGAAGGATCTTTGGAAATGCTGGGATGAGGAATGGGATGAAGAGGAAAGTTCCCTCTGGAATTTTCATTTGGAATGGAAAGAAGAGGAGAATTCCGCACTGGAATGGGATGAAGAAGAGGAAGATTCCCTCTGGAATTTCCCTTTGGAATGGGATGAGGAAAATTGCACTGGAATGGGATCGGATGAAGAGGAAAATTCTCCTTTTGAATGGGATGAAGAGGAATTTTCCCTCTGGAATGTGATGGAATTTCCCAGCCCCCGTGTCTGGAAGATGAGATCTCCAGGGTTCCCACCGGACCCAGAATTCCAGAGGCTCTGAACGGATCCTGGCGCTGCTGGAGCTGCTGGAATGTTCCTGAGGTTGGGAGAAGATCTCTGGGAAGCGTTTTGGGATCCCTGGAAAATCCAGGAGCTGCGCTGGACCGGGGTGGGGCTGATCCAGAGGGATCCCTGGATTGATCCCGGATTCCCGAATTCCTCGGGATATTCCTCTGGGAGAAGATTTCCTGGAATTCCGAGGGGACAGCACCCATGGAAAACCTGGATGGGAGGAGCAGGAATGTCAGAGCCACCAGAATTCGCGGGAAAAGYCCGGAAGCATCCCTGGGATATCCTGGTTTTGCAGGAATGGGATTCAGTCCATGCAGAGCTGGAGGAATTTTGGGGATCCGGCCGGGATTGGGAACCTCTGGAATATTTCTCCCGTGCCTGGAGCCAGGTGGGGGCAGGGAAGCCGAGCATTATCCCAGAATTCCTGAGGGAATTTTTGGACGTGGACTACAAACCCAGCGGGTTCCCAGCYGGGAATGCCCCTCCCCGTCCTCCTCTCCCTGATTTTCCTGATCCTTTCCTCTTGCCCTGCAATATTCCCGATTTTTCTGGCGTTTTCCGTTGCTCCCCTGTTCCTAGCCTGTGGCTTTCTGCATGCGCCGTTTCCAGCATGATCGGAGCGCTCGGGGATCCCGAAAATCAGCCCTCGGTTGTTCCCGAGTTTGGGAACCTGGAATGGGAATTTGGGATCGATGTGGGGAGGGGGGACTGCTGCATCCCAAGGGAAATCCCAAATCCCTGGGGGATTGTTGGATTGGGAGGGGTGGGGGGAGGRTCCTCCCAAATCCTGGGAATCCGGATGATCCCAAATCCTGGGGATCCGGATCCTCCCAAATCCCAGGAATCCAGCGGGACTGGGAGATCCCGCTGGGAACGTTGGCTCTGGAATTCCGAGGGAAAGGAAAAGGCCCTGGGATCCTGCTCTGCTGAGGGATGGACAGGATTCCCAAATTTCCAGGATCTGGGAAGAGGGAAGAGAAGGGAAAAGAGAAGGGTGGGAAGAGGGAGAGGTGGGAAGAGAGAAGAGCAGGAATTTGGTCCCAGTGAAACACCATCGACATCGCTTCCATTTCCCTCCCTTTTCCCCCAAGTTTTTATTTTTATCCAGATCCTTTTCCAGGCAGCCTGGCTGGCTCTGGAGCGGGAAAAGGGAAGGGCAGGGAGGAGGGAAAAGCAGGAAAAGGGAAGGGCAGGGAGGAGGGAAAAGCAGGAAAAGGGAAGGGCAGGGAGGAGGGAAAAGCAGGAAAAGCATCCCACTGGAAGACCACCACAAGCCATCACCTCAATTTTCCTCCCGTTTTCCCAACTTTTAATTTTCCATGCCAAGCCTTTCCCAGCCGGTCCGGGATGGGAGGAGCAGGGAAAAGCAGGGAGTGGGAAGAGCCCGTGGAATGGGATGGGATGAAGGTGTTTCCCTGTGGAGAAGGTGACACCACCTCCCTTTTCCTCGTTTTCCCAACTTTTAATTTTTCATCCCAAGCCTTTCCCAGCCAGTCCGGGATGGAAAGAGCAGGGAAAAGTGAGGGGTGGGAAGATCCTGTGGGATGGGAGGGGATGGGATGGGAGGGGATGAAGGCGTTTCTCTGTGGAGAAGGTGACGCCGCCTCCTTTTTCCCCCCCTTTCTCCCCCGTTTTCCCGGGGTCCCGCAGCCGGCCCGGCTGGCTCCGGAGCGGGAGTTCATCAAGTCGCTGATGGCCATCGGGAAGCGCCTGGCCACGCTGCCCACCAAGGAGCAGAAGACGCAGCGCCTGATCTCGGAGCTGTCCCTGCTCAACCACAAGCTGCCCGCGCGCGCCTGGCTGCCCACGGCCGCCTTCGAGCACCACGTGGTGCGCGTGCCCCACTCGCAGGCCGTGGTGCTCAACTCCAAGGACAAGGTCTGGGACGCCTGGGGATTTGGGGTGGGAAAATTGGGGATTTGGGATGGGAAAATTGGGGATTTGGGATGAGAAGTGGAATTTGGGATCGGAAATGGGATTTGGGATAGGAAAGGGGATCTGGGATGGGAAAGAGCATTTGGGATGGGAGATGGGATTTGGGATGGCCTGGGAGTTGTGGGAGAGCTGGAGGTGTCACTTCCAGGACTGATGGAATTGGGCCAACCCCCCTGAGAGCCTCCAGCTTCCCTCTGGGATCTGCGCCCTTTTCCTCCCTTCCCACCAAACCCAGGGATTTCSCCCCAGAGCGCGGCCCAGGGAGCGCCCGGGGCTGTCCCTCATCCCTCCCCGTTCCCGCTGTCCCCAGGCTCCCTACCTAATCTACGTGGAGGTCCTGGAATGTGACAATTTCGACACGGCGAATGTCCCCGCGCGCATCCCCGAGAACCGGATCCGCAGCACGCGCTCGGCCGAGAACCTTCCGGAGTGCGGGATGGGCCCCGAGCACCGGGCCGGCAGCTTCAGCACCGTCCCCAACTACGACAACGACGACGAGGCCTGGTCCGTGGACGACATCGGCGAGCTGCAGGTGGAGGTGGGAGCGCCGGGAGCGGGGCTTTCCGGAAAGTTCTGATCCGCGATGGCACCAGGGTGGTGGGAATGCTGGGARTGGGGTTTTCCAGAAGGTGCTGGCACCAAGGTGGCGCCAGCGTGTCCCTGGGGGTTCCATGTGGGATTGTCATTCTGGGCCCCCCCCCCGACTGAAAACAGGATTTTGTGGGGTTTTATGAGATATTGTGGGAGTTTMTGGGGTTGTAATGGGATTTGATAAGATTTTAATGGTGTTTCATGGAAGTTTATGGGATTTTATGGGACTTTATGGCATTTTATGGGATTCTTTGGGTTTTTTTGGCGTTTATGGGATTCTGTTGGATTTTAAGGGATTTGATGGGGTTTTAGTGGGATTTGATGAGGTTTTAATGGGATTTGATGGGATTTCATGGAATTTTGTGGGGTTTCATGGAATTTTGTGGGTTTTCCCGGGATTCCCGCAGCTCCCAGAGATGCACACCAACAGCTGTGACAACATCTCCCAGTTTTCCGTGGATTCCATCACCAGCCAGGAGAGCCGGGAGCCCGTCTTCATCGCCGCTGGGGACATCCGGTGAGCTCTGGGAAAACCGGGAATTCTCCCTCAAAAAAACCCGGAATTCCGACAATGCCCAGAGCAGAAATCYGGGAATTTTCCCTCATAAAAATCCCGTAATTCTAACATCCCCAAAGCAAAAATGCAGGAATTTTCCCTGATAAAACCCTGGAATTCTGGCACTGCCCAGAGCAAAAATCCCAGAATTTTCCCTGATAAAAATCCCAGAATTCCGACATTCCCAAAGCAAAAATCCAGGAAYTTTCCCTGATAAAACCCTGGGATTCCGACGTTCCCGGAGCAAACATCCAGGGCTTTCCCTTGACAAAAATCCAAGAATTCTGACATTCCCCAGACCAAAAATCTAGGAGTTTTCCCTGATAAAACCCTGGAATTCCAGCATTCCCCAGAGCCGAGCTCCAGGCATTTTCCCTGATAAAAATCCCTGGAATTCCGGCGTTGCCCAGAGCCGAGCTCCAGGCATTTTCCCTGATAAAAATCCCTGGAATTCCGGCGTTGCCCAGAGCCGAGCTCCAGGCCTTTTCCCTGATCCAACGCCCGTCCCGCAGGCGGCGCCTGTCGGAGCAGCTGGCGCACACCCCCACCGCCTTCCGCAGGGACCCCGAGGACCCCTCGGCCGTGGCCCTCAAGGAGCCCTGGCAGGAGAAAGTCAGGTAGGGAATTCCGGGAATTCCAGGAATTCTGGGGGATCCCAGGGAAAACGAGCCCAGGAAACCCCGCGGGCCCGCCCCGATCCTGGGATCCCCCCCAGTTCCCAGGATCTGCCCCAGTTCCCAGGATCTGCCCCAATTCCCGGGATCTGCCCCAGTTCGCGGGATCTGCCCCAGTTCCTGGGATCAGCCCCAGTTCCGGGGATCTGCCCCAATTCCCGGGATCAGCCCCAGTTCCTGGGATCTGCCCCAGTTCCCAGGAGTTTGGGGCAGCTCTGAGCTCCCAGGGGGTTTGGATTTATCCTGGGGTGAACCTGTTGGAATTCCGAGCCTGGAATTCCTCCTGGGAAGAGCCCCTGGGATTGAAGGGGTGTTGTCCGTGTTCTGATGGGATTTTAATGGGATTTTGTGGGGGTGTATGGGGTTTGATGGGATTTTAGTGGCATTTTATGGGATTTTAATGGGATTTGATAGTTTTAATGTGATTTTGATGGGATTTTAATGGAATTTCAGGGAAATGTATGACTTTAATGGAATTTGATAGTTTTAATGGTATTCTAATGGGATTTTAGTGGAGTTTCATGGAATTTTATGATTTTAATGGGATCTGATGGGATTTTAATGGGATTTGATAGTTTTAATGGTATTTTGATGGAATTTTAGTGGAATTTCATGGACTTTTATGAGATTTTAATGGCATTTCCTGGCATTTTAATGGGATTTGATAGTTATAGTGGGGTTTTGATGGGATTTTGATGGGATTGGCTGGCATGAGGACAATTCCTGGGAATTCCCAGCGTTTCTCCCGGCCGGAAGCTCCGGGATGATCCTGTTTTTCCCGCTTTTCCTCCAGGAGGATCCGGGAGGCCTCTCCCTACGGCCACCTGCCCTCGTGGCGCCTCCTCTCCGTCATCGTCAAGTGCGGCGATGACCTCCGGCAGGAGCTGCTGGCGTTCCAGGTGCTCAAACAGCTCCAGGTGAGGCACTTCCCGGGAATTCCCAAAAATTCCCAGTCCCTGAGAGATTCCCGAAAAAAACCCCGGGGTTTTAGGGGGTTTTTATGGGATTTTATGGAGTTTCCACGGGATTCCAGGTGCTGGGATGGCTCCAGGTGAGGAAATTCCTCAAGAATTCCCAAGGAATTCTCAAAAAACCCCACATCCGTGTGGGATTTGTGATTTTCGCAGGGTTTTAATGGCATTTTATGGAATTTTAGTGGGGGGGTTTATATTTTGGGATTTCAGTGGGAATGTTTTTTATTTCATGGATTTTATGGGATTTTATTGGGATTWTATGGGATTTTCACTGGATTTCCCTCCCCGCAGTGGATCTGGAAGCAGGAGTGGGTGCTGRCCCCATTTCTCTYGGATTTTATGGGATTTTTTTGGGATTTTATGGGATTTTTTTTTATTTTATGGGATTTTTTTTGATTTTCACTGGATTTCCCTCCTTTGCTGACCCTGCAGTGGATCTGGGAGCAGGAGCGGGTCCTGGCCCCATTCCAGTCAGATTTTATGTGATTTTATCAGGATTTTATCGTGGTTTATCCCATTTCCTTCCCCTCAGTGGATCTGGGAGCAGGAGCGGGTCCAGTCAGATTTTATGGGATTTTATTGGGATTTTATTGGGATTTTCACTGGTTTCTCCCCGCAGTGGATCTGGGAGCAGGAGCGGGTCCCGCTCTGGATCCGGCCCTACAAGATCCTGGTGATCTCGGCGGACAGCGGGATGATCGAGCCCGTGCTCAGCGCCGTGTCCCTGCACCAGATCAAGAAGCAGTCGCAGCTGTCGCTGCTGCAGTACCTGCGGCAGGAGCACGGCCCCAGCAACAGCGAGAGCTTCCTGTCGGCCCAGAGGAACTTTGTCAGGAGCTGTGCGGGGTACAGCCTGGTGTGCTACCTGCTGCAGGTCAA
>JACDOX010000822.1:0-54447 GCA_014549065.1 Cardinalis cardinalis | reverse complement strand
GGCTTGCAGTGCATTGCTCTGTAGGCCTTAGGAAGTCGCTCTGCCAGCCCTTACCCGCCTACTGCCCAAAAAACACATGTGAAAGACTGAAGCGTTGCCAGCTGTGACAGTGCCCCAAAGAGAAGGCAGTTAGGGGCAAAAGAATGAGAATTCTTTGGGTGTTGGCACGTCAGGTACCAGGTGGGTGAGAAAAGCCCTCTGTAAATAGCTTAGCTGACAATCAAGGAGGGGAAGGTGCAAAGAAAGGAAGAGGTAGAAACATCAAAGGAATGAGAGGACTATGTACAGAAGTTGAAACTAGCCAAAAGAAAATAACAAAAGAAGAGTATTTGGATAAAATACTGAAAAAATTAAGCAAGTCTTCTGCTGGTGCTGGATGGTGGATTGGGGGATAGTGTTGGCACCTTTGGGTGCCCATCCCAAAGCCATCGCCTGTTTTCCATTTGCCCTGACATGTGTTGTCCCACAGGGCTCACAATCAATTATAAGCCTTTGATTATCTTGTTTTCACAATTAAGAGAGTGATATCAAGTCTGTTGTGGAAGTTTTCTCTAGCGAACACAAAATGCATTTTGAATCCAGTTTGAAAACATAATTGGTCATTGCTTGAAAAACTCCACAAAGATATTTTTGGTACTTCACTGAATTCTCCTACCACTGTGCAAAGACTTAATTTAAAAAGTTTAAAGAATCTTTTTATTTTAAATCGATTAATTACATGTCTAATTACCTGCAAGCATAGACTCTACTGCTGTCATAATCCCCTGTCAGCTGGAAAATATATCAAAAGAATCACTTTCTGAAGGGAATGCCATACATTTTAACTCAGGTTTTTTTCTTTGCTCATGCAAAACCAAAAGAAATGTGCAACCTTATAAGTATTAGAAGACAAATTTGACTTCATTTAATCAGGGTGGGGATAAAAGACCTATCTGTTAATGTAAAAATGAGTGTAACAAAGATTGGTATCACTGGGTTTTGGGGCATGCTGAGGTAGCAGTTAGGACACACACAGAAGCTGACCTTCAATGTGCTGGGTTGGTTCAAGTGTCCCATCCCAATGAGCTGAGCATCCCATTGTGATGTCACATATACAGTCACCTGGCAGTGAACTGTGATGTCTCTAGGGTTAGACTGCAATCTCACATCCCCTGGGACTTTCATTCAGGCACAGAGAAAACCTGACTCAGGCTGACTCAGGTCTGATTTCCTGCCATGTGTGTCCACAAGATCTGGAGGACTGAGCACAGGGACAGCAAGGGACCAAGGTTTCTGTTTTGTTGCAGTTTGTGAGATTCTTTGGTAGTTCCAGTGATGGGGAGCAGCTTCTCAGGACTCCCTGAATTGCCATGGAGAACAGACAAAGCCATGGGGACAGAGTGGAGCTGCCCCATTTGCCATGATGAGCAAGAGGGCGTCGCTTATGTGATACCCTGTGGCCATGAGTTCTGCATGGGCTGCATCTTGCGTTGGGCAGAGAAGAAACCAGAGTGCCCACTCTGCAGAAGGTTGATAGGGTCTGTCAGATTTTCTCTGCAGGAGCAAAAATACCTAGAGTGTGTCATCACACCCCAGGGAGAATCACCAGACACCAGCAGCCAGGCAGAAAGATCTCTTGGCCTCCTGGATAGAAACAGCTGCCAGCGCCCTGGAGCAGTTCCTGTGCAAGGATCACCCTCCCCAGCTGAGCAGAGGTCTGCAGGGACAGAGGCCGTGGGTAGCCTGCTGCCCAAGGTCTGGGCAGAACTTTTCCAAAAAGAAGAACATGTTCTTGACCCTATGCTTCCCTGGCTGCGCCAGAGGCTGGAGGCAGTATATGGGTCCCAGTGGTGGCTGGCAGTGAGAGCAGAGAACAGCATCTTGTACACCCTCTGCCTCTGTGGTCCAGATAAAGAGGTCATGGTCCAGATGCTGCAGCCTCTCCTGGAGGAATACACTGAACAGCTGGTTGATGCCACTGTCAATTTCATTGTGGGCCAATGCAGTGAGGAGGCCCAGAGGCTGCTGCGCTCCCATGCTGCTGGAAAGGAGGGCAACAGCCCTGAGGCCAGTTCCTGCCCCACCAGCTCCGAGGGAGGGACTCTCACCTGGCATCCAAGCCCTGCCAGCAGCCCTGAAAGCTCTGACATGGAGGATCAACCGAGCACATCAGAAGCTGCCCTTTGTGCCCTCCGCATGCTCCAGAAATCTGTGCAGACTGGTAGAGAGCAGGTGCAGCCCCAGAAAGAGCAGAGGGAGGTGATGCTGCCAAGTTCCTCTGCCCAGGGCAGCAGCCACAGTCCCATTGCACCTTGTCAGGGCTGGGAACACCCACAMAGGGGGCCTCAGCACCCCACAGAAAGGAGGGCCCCCAGCCCCCAGGACTCTCCATGGTGTACAGATAGGCCCACAGAGAGAGAGTGGAGCTGCCCCATCTGCCATGATGCTCATGAGGATGCCGCTTATGCGATGCCCTGCGGCCACCAGTTCTGCCTGGGATGCATCATGCATTGGACAGACAGGAAACCAGCATGCCCAGTCTGCAGCAGAATGATTTTGATTGTCAAGTTTTCTGTGCGTGAAGAAGATGACTATCTACAGTGTCTTGTCACACCCTCTGGAGAGTTGCCAGAGACCTGTAGCCAGGCAGGAAGAGCTCCCAGCCACTTGGCTGAAAACAGTCCCCACTGCCCTGTGCCATCTCTGCCATCTTCTCAGCTGTCCCCAGCTGAGCAGGGGCCTATGAGGCCAGAGACTGTGGGGGGCCTCCTGCCTGAGGTGTGGGCAGAACTCTTCCAAGGTCAGAAGCATCTCCTAGACCCCATGCTGCCCTGGCTTTGTCAAAGACTGGAAGCAATATATGGGTCCCAGTGGTGGCTGGCAAAGAATGCAGAGGGACACATCCTACAGGCCCTATGCCTCTGTGGTCTGAATGGGAAGTTATTGTTCCAGATGCTGCAGCCTGACCTTGAGGGATATACAGCACTGCTGGTCTATGGCCTTATTAATGTCATTGTGCATGGATGCAGCATGGAGGCCCAGAGGCTACTGCAATCCCGCACTGATGGGGAGAAGGACCACAACCCTGCAGCCAGCTCCATCAGCTCCTGGGAGCAAAATCCTGCCTACCCTACAAGCAGCCCTGAAGGCTCTGATATGGAGGACCAAGCCAGCACCTCACAAACTGCCTTCTGCAGGGATACTGACTGTCCCTCATCTGTGTCCTTGTCTGCAGAGCAGGTGCAGGCCCAGGAGGAGCCGAGGGCAGTGGAAGAGGCAGGTTCTGCCCAGGGCAGCAAATGCAGACCCTCTTCTTCCGTCCAAGGCAGGAACTCCTCACATAGGGGGTCCCGGTACCCCCGGAAGAGGAGGGCCCCTGGCCCCCAGAATTCTCCCAGCCCTGCAAGAGGCCACTCCAGGGGTGGCACAATCAAGGCTCCAGCAAATCTTTATTCAAAAGACAGGAAATAAATTGTTATTTCCCTGACACAGTCACTGGGTTCTGCTTTGTCTCTCTTCACCTGGGGCCTGTCCCTCATCCATGATCCAAAGACCCATGGAGCCCCAGAGCCATGTTGGTGGTACCTCTTCCTGCAGGAAATCCTGCTGCAGCCATGACAGTGGAAGAGGTTCTGAATGAAAAGGGAGCAGTGCATTTACGTAGGAGAATGACCTGAATAAAGGCCAATGGTGCTTATGCACAGATGGAATCAGCATGCTGCTCCATGCACTACATTTCTCTGTGGCAAGGGGACAGGAAGGACCCTGTGGTCCCTTGGTCAGAGGGGTTTCTGGGCAAACAGGCTGGCGGGATGCCTCCTGCCTGCCAGTCATGACAAGCTACATGACTGAAAGAATGGTGTTCCTCCCAGGATATACAGGGCACTGGGGCTTCAGAGCAGTTTCTCTGAATCCAAATACCACTTTGTAGGAATAACCAGAGTTCTGTGACTGATCACAGCACTCAGAACAGATTGGCTCTGGTGAAAGAAAACAGTGGCCTTGATGCTGCTTGTGAAGCTACATTTGTATGAAGAAATGGGCTTCAAGAAGACACTCTTTAGCTGGCCCCTTGGCTGATCCTCAGAGTCAGGAAGTGTCTGGCTGATGGAGTGATTCTTTCTCCCTTCTTTTCCACTTTCCCTCCCTCTCTTTCCACTTTCTCTTCCCTGTCTCTCTTCTGCAGCTCTATCTCACTGAAGAGAATATTTGATGGGACAGCACATCACACCAAGACCAATATCTTGGTCTTCCTGGAGTGGAAAGAAAGTTGTGCCTTTTACCTTATTCTGGAGAGACAACTATAGCTCCTTCCTGCGTCTATGGCAGCAGGTTCCATTGCCAGTGTTTTTGAGGAGCACTGTTGGGAATGTTTTATGACAGAGGTCACGTAGACTCGCTTGTTAGCCGAACAGAGCTGGAAAAGTACTGAAGATAGTTTAGCTGAGTTTTGCACCTGCAAGATAGCATGTCCTTGGGCCTAGCTGGATGTGATAACAAGTAGACAGAGCGACATGGGAAAAAGGGAATGTAGGCCCAAAGAGCATGGGGAAGATTGATTGTATAGTGTAACCAATGGGTTGCTTGGCTTGCAGAATATTCATAAGCTTATTATTGTGTGTATAAAGTTTGATGCTTTACCAAAATAAACGGAGCTGGCTGATACTCATATTGAGCGTCCGAGCCACCCCGCACCTGACAGAGCACCAATACAATAGCTGGCCAGAAGCACCAGCTTCCAGAAGCATGGCAGGCATGGTAAGTGGAGAGGGACCTGGCACTGTGGGCATGTGCCAGTGGCAGTGGATGGGAAGGTATTGTGGTTTAACCCAAGTCATCAACCAAGCACCATGCAACCACTCTCTCACTCCACTACCAGGGGCAAGGGAAAAAGAGCTGGAAGATAAAAAAGTTACAAAACTCTTGGGTTGACGTAAAGGCAGTAATAGGTAAAGAAAAAGCTGGACACAGAAGGAAAACAAAGCAAGGAATTCACTCACCGCTTCCCATGGGCAGGCAGATGTCCAGCCATTCCCAGGAAAGCAGGACTCCATCATGTGTAATATTTACTTGGCAAGACAAACATGACAACTCTGCATATCCTCCCAGTCCTCTTTCCTCACTCTACTTTGCATGATGCTATTTTGCAGTTGCTGCATCAGAAGTCATCCATCCCATCTTTGCTTTCTCTGTGTAGCTGAGTGTTCCTGATCACCCAGAGTTGTTCTTCCTGTGTTTTGCCATACAATAATGAAATATTCTCCATCAGAGACTCCAAACCTGCCTGCCAGCTACTGAGAGCATTGTCCAACCACTCCTTGAACTCAGACAGGCTTGGTGCCTTAACCACTTCCCTGGGAACCTGTTCCAGTCCCCAGCCACCCTCTGGTTGTAGAAACTTCTGAAATCCAGCATAAACCTCCCCTCATACAACTTCATGCCATTCCCTTGGTTCTATCACTGATTACCAGAAGAAGAGATCAGTGCCTGCCCCTCCATTTCCCCTAATGAGAAAGCTGTAAACTGCCAAGGTTTCCAGAATTTCTTCTTTTGCTTTTTCTTATTAGGAGGAGGCCTCATTGTGTCCATCACTTTTCCTTCACAGACTGTGTCCACACTTGGACTTCTCATCCTTTTTTTTCTTTTTGTTACCCTTTGTCTCACTGCATGCTGGATACCCTGAAAGGCTGTATTCATCTGTGTAGCAGTCACTGATTTATGATAGTTTTGTCAAGGTCATTTTCTCTCACTAGACTTGCAAGCTCCTAAACTGTACTCTCCATACCAAGTTTTGTATTTCCTTTATCCAGCAGATTTTTCACTTTTTATCCTGCTGTTTTCTCCAGAAGTAGCCCAGTATGTTACTTTATCAGTTTCTTGATCTGCTGCTTTTTTCAGAGCAGTAGCATCTGCTGTGGTGTCCCCTCTGACTCTACAGACCTCTCCATTCAGTAAAGGATTTTATTCTATTCAATAGATTGCCATAAACTGTGACGAGTAGCCTGAACCCTCCTTTGCAGAAGGACTAACAATTATTTTCAACAATCCTACAAAAAGCAGAACCTTTCCAATATTTACTATGCTTACTGTCTCTTCTGTAATATTGATTGATGTCTCTGCTTCTTTATCTCCTTTTGTCTTTTTCTTTGCCACACAATCCTGATCTGCTTGCTTCTCTGAATGTAGTGCTCTCACGACCCAAAGAACCAGAGGCTGTCTGTAGAGAACACAGAGAACACAGAAGCACAGTGTGGTTGAGGTTAGAAAGGATTTGGCGTTGGTGCAAGAGGATTAGGTCAGGGAATACTTCCGCAAACTAGAAATAATTAAGTCCATGGGCCCTGATGGGATGCACCCATGAAGTACTGGGTGTTAAGGAAGTTGGCAGGTGTAACTGTGAGGCTCCTCTCAGCATTCTTTGACCAATTGCAGCAACTGTGGGTACTGCCCAAAAACTGGAGAATGAAAATGTCACTCCTATCTTCAAGAAGGGTAAGAGCCCTCTCCTACCTTTTCCTGTTACTTTGAATGTTGTATATTCCTTGCAGAATAAAGAACAGATTTATGTTCATACAAGAAGCTCTCTGGATGTGATTTGCAAGGTTTTTCAGGCGATGCAATAAACAATTTCTCATTTTCTTCTATGACAGATAAAGGCATATGATTTTTGTGAAAGTTAAAAGATGTTCTGCTATTAAGGGTCCCTGTTGAAACTCAGTAAAGACAGCAGTGCAAAACATTTTTGATGTATTCATCTGGAGCACGAATAATATTTTTTGATAATGAGTATGTAGAAGGGTTATGTCTGTCATATAAAACCTCAAAATTAGTTAGCCCAAATCCAATATTAGATATCTGTTATGTAAACACTGATGTAATTTAATGCAACACCCTGTACTCTTGATAGTTTTTTTTACCACTATGACTTTACAGACCAAAGCTATTGTGAGGTAACCTTTATTTAGGGGAGATATTTTCATTGTTATGTTCCATATACTTACCTTGGTTGCTACCTCCACACTTACAGCATTTATGAAATAGCACGTTGACTTTGTGTATAGCACTTCTGAAAGTATTTATTTTGCTTTGAAGTGGCCTGCTGGTAAATTGAAGAGCTGGGATTACATTTGGGATATATTAGCTGTATGTCAGAGGGGAGATCTAGGTTTAACTTGTAAACATGAAAAAAATATTATTCTGGTGGCAACATTCTATGTTTGTATTGTTTTGTGTGCCTTAGTAAAAGATGACAAATACCTCTCATTAAAAATATTTTGGCATTTTGCAGTTCATGCCATTACATGGGTAAATGGATGGGCATATCCAAGAGAAGTTCACTGTGGCTTACTTAAAGAGCTCATATATAGTGTAGAAACTAAATAGTCCTAAGGTAACCTTAAATTTAAAATAAACTATCTTGTACTATACAAACACCAGAGTTACAAAGAGAACTTCAGAAAAACAAAGGTAACAGTTTTACAACTTCTACACCTGATATGTCAGAATTAGATAGTCAAATCATATTGCACCGAACACTGTTGTCTTGCATTTTATTTAATGGAGACTAATGAGAAGGAATGATCGTGTCAAATGAAAACTGCTCAGTTGTTCAGTTGTATTACTTAGATAACAGATATCAGTGATATTTTGTAGATTCTGGGGAGACCTCACTTTGATGCTGATCTTTTGACCACTATCAGAATATAATATTGCTTTTTACACTGGTAATTTTTGTTCTGCATTTCTGTGTGTGTAACACAAGCAATACGTTCCCTTTGGAAGTATTAATGAATAAAATGGATGCATGGTAATCATGGGGAAAGAGGCAGATAAATATATAACTGTTAATTTCTCTTAGTTCAATAAAGAGCTTTCACCTGCCACTAAATCCAAGTGAGGGTTTGAAGTCTGAGTATTAAGTTAAAGGAGGGTTTTTTTCCTTGTAGTTCATATCATTGTAAAAAGAGTTGTTAGAAAAATAACCTAAATGAAAGGTTTTCATTGCCTTCTTATATTTCAGTGAGAACATTAAAGAGGTCATGCAAATAGATGAGAAATTATTAATTGAAGAGAATGCAACTGAAAGATGATACATGTATATGTGTATTTCCACTTTATTTGTACAGAAGAAATTTTAAAAAAAGCAAGCTGTACACTCATCAGAGCTAGAATAAGTAACCAAGAATGCCAGGTTCTCTTTTAGATCTGTTATTCATTATTCAAAAAATACTCCACACCCTGTATTTGGCTTAAGGCACAAAAGTTGAATGGAGATTGCTAGTTGAGGTGACTAGTTGCTACTTTAGGTGACTAGGGTTGCCTTCCTAATAAAAAAATTTCTTTTGGTGTTTCTAATTATAAAACCTTTTCTGTTCAATTTTTTTTCTTTCCTTAATTTTTTTTCCAATTTAGAACATTATCAGTAGCAATGTAATAAGTAGAGGGCTTAAAAAAATTAATCATGCTCTTTTTCAAATATCAATATCAAAGCAATATCAACGCAAATTATTGGTTTGCTTTCTCTTTGGAAAATCAATTTTGGTCAAAGAGGAAAGGGACCTCAACTCTCAAACAGAAAGTGACAGCAGTATCTGGAACAAGGAAAGCATAGTTGATATTTCAGAAAAGTAGGAGATGCAAGGGGCAAAGATACTTTGATTTTTGTTTTCCATATTCAAGGAGAAATAATTTACTGCAAAAGTTAAAAGGCTTTGATTCATTTTTCATTCTCAATGAGAAAAAAATATCAGCTTCTAGTAGCTAGGTTTGCTAAAGTGAGGCTTAGGCTCACCTCTAATTAATGCTTGGACATAATAACAGTATAAAAACAGTATTAAAAGTTTGTGGTAACTTGGATTGCAGCTGCCTATATCTATTAGCTAAATGGCACATGCTTCAATAAAGATCTACTACATGTGTGTAATAAAACTGGATAACTAGTTGCAGTAGGTTCATGTGCTGTCAACAAAGCAAGCCAGGTAAAAAGTCACCACATTTGTTGCCTTGTGTAAAAGCAAAATTTTCTTTTTGTACAGAATTTACACAGTGGCATGGTTATGTTTTGTATTTCTCAAAGATTCTGTAACAGTCCTGCAGCCCTTCAGCTACTGCTTCACTTTTTTGTGTACATGAGTGTGATTCCTTCTGCTGTTTTTTCCTCTCTCCTTTCATCTCACCTCCTTTATGTCTGTTGTCAGAGAGAAATATGTGTAAACTCCTTCCTGACCTGGAAGGTTCTTCCACCTCTCTTTGCGGCCCTGTCTCACTTTCTACTTCTATAATGCTTTCCACTTTCCTACTATTAAAAATACGACATTTTATACACTCAGATTATGTAAATTTACTTCCTGCCTGCTCCCTGTATGGAGCCACAGTGTGAGTTTTTAACATGTAAAAACTGTGGTTCATAAGAATTTTAAACTTATTATACTGCAATACTGTCTCCACTCCACTAAATCAGGATCCATGATGCCATTGGCTGTCCATGTTTAGGCAACAATTTATAGTTCCAAAGTCATTTGAGGAGAAGTAAGGAGATGAGGTGATATGAAAATAATTTAATAAAGCATAATGTAACTAATTAGATGTCAACTATGAAACATTGACTATGCAATTAAGTACTTATGCCTGCATCAAGAATATTCTGGGAACTGAAAACGATGTAACATAATGGTCGATGGAGTCAGAAGTTGCTATAAATCTTTTTCCAGATACATGTTAAGCTGCTATTCATGCAGTTACACATCTCTGTTCTTGCTCCTTCTCATCTGTATTCTAATTTTCTTAGACATCGCCTCTCTTTCTCTCTGACCAGCTGACTATAGGGGGTGGAACTTTCTTTGCGGCAACCTTTTTTCACAGCTGCCTTTGATCCTTCTGCTCCACAATGTCAGAAGGAATCTGAGCTCACCTTTCTCTAATCACCAGAGCTAAGGCAGCAAAACCTTCTGTCCCTGCACCTCACCATTAGCTTTTGCTGTGAAGAAAACAACCTTCCTCCTGCATGATTTCTCTGCTCACTAATGCCAGCTTCCTAACCATCTATCTTAGATTTTATAGGATATTTTTCCTTTTACAATGCATAAACCTTGGACTATTTTTTTCTAATTTGTTTATTTCTGTTTTGTTTCCACGTTTTTTTAATAAGATGCTGTAAAAAAAAAAATCATATATGTCTGCAAAAATGTTCAACCTATACCTTCACCACATCTGAGCAAAATTTTTTTTACATAGATGATGTCAGAGATACAATGAGTACTTAAGTACTGCTGTTGTCCTTTGTAGGAATAATACCTAGAAATGCGAATGTAATTTCTTATTCATATATGCATTTTTTAAAACCCTGAAACTGAAGTTCTAGATTCTTCTCTAACTGTTCATGAAGGGTACAAGACAATTATTTTCTTACAAGCTAGATTTCTTCTTAGGTCTAGTTTAGTATAGGTGACAGTGACCTTAATGACTGTTAAACTACATCCAAAGTATGAGGTTTTGGACTATATCTGAGCCCCAGAAGTTCCTTATCAGTAAAACGTAAGTGCTTGGTGCTTTGAGGGAGATACTACACATAAATCTGTTAGATAAGTAAGTAGTGCAGATAAGATTTCCATTCAATGTTAAACTAGTCACATATTTTACTAAAAGCTACTTTTGTGGAAATAGCTGCTTGAAGAGGCAGCTCCATTTTTCCTTGAATCGAAGAATAAATTCATGGCCTCTTACAAATTTTGTTCTCTGTGTCCAAGTTAGTATCTCTCTGTATTTCTGAGAGAATCATAATTCCTTGTTCATGGAAACAAAAGTAATGTAGAAATACTACAAAATATTCCCAACATTAACTTTAAGCTTGTGCAGTTTCAACCACATTAACTGTCATGTAAATGTGACAGTTTTTAAGTGCTTGTCAAAAGTAGCTTGCTCACGAGATACCAAAGCACTTGTCAATTTTTTACATTTGAACCAATACTTTCATAGAGTGTAGCAAAAAAAAAAGTATGTTGGTCTGCACTGATGGCAAAATTTATGATTGAATGATAAAAATTGTAATTATAATATCCAGTAAAGGCAGAAATTGCGGAATTCACCATATTTTGATCTGTATTTATTAACTGCGTATATATTTTCTAGATTCAGTCTTCAGCAGCTTATGTGTAGTTATCATTAAAGCCATTTTGCTGTTTTTCCTTGCCCAGAGTATATAGATTAATTGTGGCATAGCAGGTTTTTCACTCCTGTTTTGGTGTTATGTCCCTCTCTTACAGTATCAAGAGAACAGTCTTGCTCCAAAATCTCTTTTCAAGCTGCTCTTTACAACCAAAGCATAGTTAGAAGGAGCTACTGCCTTAAAATGCTATGTCAGAAACTCACTGAGTGTAACTCTTGCACTTAATTGTGAGGTAGTTGTTCATTTGTTGATTTTTGGTTTTGTTCGTTTTATCAGTAGGCATACTGATACATTTTTTTGTAACTGAAAATATCAATACTACCTCTCCTTTTGCCTAACTAAAACCCCACATATCGTGTATAGATATGGTGGGTAAATAAATATGCTTCTAGTCACACAGCCACATAGCCAAGATTGAAGCTCTCCTGTTAGGTTTGTGTTGGGAGGAATGGGTTAAAACTTGGGAGGCTGTCGAGAAGGATTGTAAATCACTCAAGTGACCTTGCAGTTGGAAATAACTCTTGATAAGCCTCTGAGAACCACAATCCAGTGATCCTCTAGCATGAACCATCTCTGCTTGTGTGCCTCTGCCTGGCGCTGCTCTGGGGATCCCCTCATTAGCAAGGCAAATGGAAATAAATTTATTGGTTTTGTTCTAACTGCAAGTTTGTAGCTGTGCTGGCTGCCTGCCTGTGTCAACTCACAATTTGAAACAACACCAGTAACATCTTTAAAACTTAAGTAACTTTATAGAATTAAATATATGCCTCAGAAATGAGGCATTTGTCATGCTTTATAAATACATGAGTCAGGGTCCTCATGTTGCGGTATTTTAAATCATTCATCTCTATTTTTACTGCATGGATTTCAGGTGTTTGTGTATGTTGAATTAGTGATGTTATTTGCCATCCAGTCTCTAAAGTCCTGGCACAATTCTTCTGGCAGAGCACATCCTTACTGGCCTAACTTAGCATCAGCAGCAAAGTTGTTCATCTCGGTCTTCATTGGGTTCCCTTTTTTTCACAAGGGTACATTTAGGAACGTACTGGATAGCCCAGGTCCCAGCACTGATCTCTGCAGAACTCTAGCGGCAAGTTTCCTCCATTCCAGGAGTTAACCATTAATTCATACTCCCTTCTCCAATTTCCTTCCCATCTGTTAATTATTTATCCAACCTAAGAGTGAAGTTCTTATTTTAGGCTTAAGCCTTCTTTTATGGCTTAAGGTTCTTTCAAAGTAAGTCTGCTTCAGGAGATATGATGAGAAGCCTTTTGGAAATCCCATAGACTCTATTAACTAGATCCTCATTGCTTACTGATCATTTTAAAGGCTTTAAAAGCCTTTCCTTGTGATAATAAACAAAGCCAAAGTTTGCAGCACATTTTAAAAATGTGCATGATGAGGCAAGTACCAGGTGATTACTGTGTATGGTATGTAATCCAAAAAACAGTGTTTAGACACCTGGGTCACTAAGCTATGTTAATTACTCCTAATAAAAGGCTTTATGTCTTAACCAAGGCTTTACCATCTGGATTCATTAATTTTTCAAGGTATGTAATGATAACTGTGTGATAAATACATAGCTTAGGGACTGTAGGGGCTTTTATTATTTGGAGGGAATCTGTAAATATGTTATGAAAATGTGAGAAACACTTCAAATATATATCAACTTTGGTATCCAAACTAATGCAAACACAAACAGGACCACTTAACTAAGCATATAAAATAATTATTTTCCAGTGCCTTTAATTCTAAGTGCATTTTGATCTACCCAATATGGTACCGGTGATTATTTTTCTTAGGTCAGATTTCTTTTATGCAAGATATTAGGAAGACACTACTGTAAAGGTATTTTGGGAGGTAAGCTTAGAACTTACTTTTTTAAGGATACCTTTTTATTAAATTAAGGAATAACTCTTTATTTTTAACACATTTTATTTACTTTGCATTTGTAGAGTTTGTTTCCAGAGTCCACGATTGTTAAGTTGTGAGCATTTGAAGGTTTAATTAAAATTTACACCTTAAAAATGATCACTGTTTGGAATTTTAAACCTTGTAAAAGAGACTGAAGCATACCATAGACAATTTGATAGGCCACACTGACAATGTAAATAAAATTCCCACTGCATTAATGCTGTTTTGTACTCAGCTGCAGATTTTGTGGTGCATGTAGAAAGCCATTTGCTTTCTACAGCAAATGGCTGTAGACAACAGTGCAGCACACCAGATTTCTTCTTCAGCTCCTGAACCTGAAAAACAATGGCAGAAGTGTTGATTTTCCAAACAGACTCCTAGGTGGCTTGGCTTTTCCTGTCACTGGGCCAGCTCTGTGCCAGGTGTTGCCCAAGCACCAGCCCAGGCTGGGACTGAAGTGCAGCTTTGTGGAGAAGGACCTAGGGGTGCTGCTGGACAAGCAGCTGTCCATGAGCCAGCAGTGCCCCGTGGCCAAGAGGGTCAATAGGATTCTGCAGGGCATTAGGAACAGCCTTGCCAGCAGGTCGAGGCAGGAGATCCTGCCCCTTTACTCAGCCCTGGGAGGGTCACACCTGGAGTGCTGTGTCCAGTTCTGGGGTGCCCAGTACAGGAGAGACATGAAGGGGAGGGCAACAAGGATGATGAGGGGACTGAAGCATCTCTCTTACCAGGACAGGCTGAGGAAGTTGCACCTGCTCAGCCTCGAGAAGAGATGACTGAGAGGGGACTTTATCAATGTTTGTAACTACCTAAATGGAAAGTATCAAGAGGATGGAGCCAGGCTCTCCTCAGCAGTGCCAAGCAACAGAACAAGAGACAATGGGCAGAAACTGATGCAAAGTTCCACCTGAATATGAAGAATACCTTTCTTTCTGTGCGAGTGACGACGCGTTGAAAATATAGTGGAATCTCCTTCACCAGAAATATTCAAGAAGTGTATGGACGCAATCCTGCGCGATGCTCTCTAGCACGACCCTCCCTGAGCAGCTGAGCAGGCAGGTTGGAATACCTGTCCCTCTGCGATCCCTTCCAACCCGGCCCATTCTACCATGCTGTGAGTCACGGCGCCCAGCCCTCCTACCAAGCCCGGCCGCGCCCCGCCGGCACCGCTCCGCGATCTCGGGAAAGCTCCCGCCGCTCCCGGCCGGCCGGAAGCTCCCGCCTCTCCGGGCAAAGGCCGTGGGGCCGCCGCAGGTGAGGCCGCCGGGGCGCCGCAGGTGTTGGGTGACTGCTCCTGGGCCATTGGGCGCTTTCCGCCCGACTCGTCCTTCTCCGGCGCCGGCTGTCCTTGGGACCCCGCGGCAGTTCCTTCCCGTCGGTGAGCCTAGCAGGGCCGGGGAGCGCCCGGGGCCGGGCTGAGCGCCGGCCATGTCGCGGAGCTCGCAGGGCGGGCGACCCGGCAGGTCCCCGCTGCCCCGCGGAGCCAGCCTCGGTTCCGCCGCCGCCCCGCTGCCGCCGCCCCCGCTGCCCCTGCAGCCCCCCTTCGGCCCCGGCGGGGCCAGCCCGGGCCCCAGCGGGCCGGCAGAGCTCAAGCCGGTTCGGCGGTTCATTCCGGACTCGTGGAAGAACTTCTTCAAAGGGAGACGCCACCCCGGCTCCAGCTGGGATAGCACGGCTTCCGACATCAGGTACATCTCGGACGGGGTCGAGTGCTCGCCGCCTGCCTCTCCCGCTCCGCTGCAACCAGGGACCAGGACGGTGCCCGGCTCCTACACGGACCCATTCGGCGGGTCGGGCGGGAGCTACAACTCTCGGAAGGAGGCCGAGGCCATGCTGCCCTCCGGAGAGCTTTCGGGCTCGCTGGAGCGCCGTGGCGGCACTGGGCAGACTTACAGCGAGCGAGTGGAGGAGTACCACCTGCGGTACGCCTACATGAAGTCCTGGGCAGGGCTGCTTAGGATACTCGGCGTGGCTGAGCTGCTGCTTGGGGCCGCCGTGTTCGCCTGTGTCACCGCCTACGTACACAAGGACAACGAGTGGTACAACATGTTCGGGTACTCACAGCCCTACGGATACGGGGCGGGCAGCGCCTACGGAGGATACTCCTACAGCGGGCCCAAAACGCCTTTCATCCTGGTGGTGGCGGGAATGGCGTGGATCGTCACCATAGTGCTGCTTGTGCTGGGCATGTCCATGTACTACCGAACTATCCTCCTCGATTCCAACTGGTGGCCTCTGACCGAGTTTGGGATCAATGTGGCCTTGTTCATCCTGTACATGTCGGCTGCCATAGTGTATGTAAACGATACCAACCGAGGTGGGCTCTGCTATTACCAGTTGTTTAAGACGCCGATAAATGCGGCTTTTTGCCGTGTAGAGGGCGGTCAGACTGCGGCGATCATCTTCTTGTTTGTCACGGTGATCCTCTATCTAATTAGTGCGGTGGTTTGCCTGAAGTTGTGGAGGCACGAAGGGGCCAGGAGGCACAGGGAATTAATGGAACAGGAGGTAAGTCATTAGTTATCATCTTCTATCTACCGGATACCACATGATGGTGAGCAGCTGTAAGATCTTACCGTGGCATAGACGGTGTCAAATCAAGTGTCTTCTCTACAGCAGATCTATAGTCCTGAGGTTGAAAAGGCGTTTTTAAGGTGTCAGATCCAAAGTCTTGGACATGTTTTGTTTTTTGGTTCTTTTTAATGTTTATAATTCACCTTTAGTAAGGACCTGGCTCTGTTCTCTTCATAATACTGGGCTCTCTTCTTGAGTCAGCTGATGAACTACTTCCTAGTGTGTATTTTCCAAACAAAGGAAGAAAACGAACAATTTTTATCTGTTCAGCAGGGTTAGGTGGCTTAAAGCCACCTAGCAGCCACCTAGCATTTATTCAAAATCTATGCGTTCAGCACATGAAGTGCTAGTGTGAATAAACCTAAGAATGTGAAATACTTATTTTTACTTTGCAAGCAAATCTCCAGGCAACTTCTAAATGCCTTTTTAGCTTTCTTCACTATAGTTATCAGCAAATATTTGTAGTAACAGCCTTGGCTAGATTTTGATGTCTCAAATTTCATTCAGCCACATCTTTTTCACGTTAAATATTTTGCCTGACTACTGGCCTTGCCCATACTAGAGGTATTCAGTATTTGCCTGGTTAATGATAAACTGTAACAGTAGAGATTTAACACTCTTACCTAGAGAGTTCAAAGTAATTTGTGTAAAACTTCCTTCATTTGAAAACATCGCCAAAAGACCCTTTAAAAATGAGTAAGACTTAATATAGCATGAAAATTAATGCATGTGAAACGTACATAAGCCTAAATTAAGGAGGGGTCTGCCTTTAAGGGATTTTAGAAGGAGAGAGTTTACAGCTGCATTTCCTCTGCTCTCTGACAGCAGTCTGATTTACAGCATTTTTATTTAATGCTGGTTTCCAGTTCAACCTCTCATAAAATTGAGACGTTTCTTTTGAAAACTAGTTATAATTCTTCAATAAAAGCTTTTTAACCAACTGATAGTATGTCCTGCAAGAGTGAGGGGATTGCCAGAGTTGTACACAAGGTGGTCACTCTTCCTTCTTTTAGTCCACTCACTAAACATTTATAAAGGGAGTACTTCAATAATAGAGGTTAGAGACTGGACAATGCTGTGCAAAACAGCTGCAGGTTGAGCTACTGATTAGTGCACTGTTCTGTGTTCTAGGCAATGAATTAGGCTCAGCCTGTTGGTGAGTTAACGCGGGCTGGAATGTGAAACAATAATAAAGGAGCTTGAGAAGTGGATGGAGTATTTCCTGCAAGTTGTTCCTTACAGCTGTGCTCTGGGAAATCCTGTTGTTCTGGGGTTTGGGTGGTTGTTTTCCTTAAACAAGTCTTTAAATAATGGATCTGAAAATATTCCTTATGCTAAATTTCATCATACCTAAGTATAAATGTAATATTCTGTATAGTACGTTTTTGAAAGTGTTTAAATTTTAGGAGTCTGTACTTTTCCGTACTGTTTTTGCTGAAAATAAAACTTTGTTCTTTCCCTTTTTTTTGATAGATGAAAACACAATCCTCTTTTCCAGAAAAGAAGGTAGGAAATAGGAATTTATTTTTCTGTTTACTGGTAATTCTAAATTATTATTATTTTCCTTGTGACTATTTTAATTAATTTATTTATTTGTTTATTTGACCTCAAAGAGATTATGTTTAGTTTTTTTAAGCTAGTTTGGACAGCAGTCTCCTGCCTAGAAGATTCAAAAGAAGCTTTTAATGAACTTACTCCTGGTTAGGCTAGGTTATAAAATCTACAAAATTGTAAAATAGCAGATGTGATGGCTGCCTCTCTGTATGCTCTTACCCTTTTCTAGGAGGTGACAAGTTCTGTAGCATTTATCACAGAGTTTGGTAGACATGACTAAAACAGCAGGTCGTCTGATGCATGATAGGTTTGAGTCTCTCTTTATTCCTGGCTGTGCGCTGAATTTGCAGGAGAGCCAGTGGAAGCACAGTGCAGGTGCCCTGTGAGTTGAGCTTCTTCCTTGGTCTCTGAGACTGCTCCAAAGACCCCCTTGCCAGTTAATGCCTCAGCAGTGTTAGTGTTTCAGCCACACAAGGTATCATTGCCTACACTGCAAAGATTGTATGGGCTTTCCAGAGAAAGTACGACATTAATTTCAGCCTTAAATGTCTCCTGATAGACACTGTGAATTTCCTACCACCATTTTCTCTCTTGATTCGGTACTGGATCAGGATCCTTTTGTTTATGTTCTAAGATTTCACATTTTTTTATTTCTGGATCAAGGGATGAATTGTACAATAAGAAACAAGGAGAAAAGGAACTCCAAAGAATTGAATGATTCCAGTTCATTCACAAATTAAACTAATACTGAAGGAAACTTCCTTGCACTATTTTTTTAAACATGCAAACAATTCTTTCCAAACCTCTAGAAGTATTTATCTGTACTGCTGTTAGGACAAACTTAAGAAAAATACTGTGTGAGAAACATTACTGGAAGTCAATAAACTGATTTTCTAATTACAATAAGTGTTGTAGGAAATATCTGTGTTTGCTTCTACTGCTACTCAATACATGCATCTCTGTCTCAAAGTGTATTTTGTGATTTATGTAAAACTGATTTCATTAAGAACAAATTTTCTTTTTTAAAACAGTATGAAGGCAATGACAGACCAAGGGAAGAAGTCAGTTACAGGCAGCTCAAATCACTGGAAAGAAAACCAGAGCTACTTAATGGTCATATACCTGCAGGCCACATTCCTAAACCTATAGTGATGCCAGACTACCTAGCGTAAGTGACTTGATTTTGATGGACCAACTTAGTGGAGGATACTTGAATCATGTTTTTCACTCTCCATTTCGCCAGTGTTTTCTCTCCCATGCACATGCTATGGGAACTCGTAATTGTGTGTTAAGTGAACATTAAAAAGCAGAGAGGATGGGGCTGGTATCAGTGGCATAAGTCCAGTGACTATAAATAAGGAGTCTTAATTTAAAAAAAATAAACCCCCACAAACCTCAAACGTTGAAAAAAAAATCATAATCTAGCAAGTACGTTAACTGCCACAGGAAGAGAAGACCATTATATAGATATTAGAGGAAAAAACTAAAATACATGGAAATTGCCTTTTTAGGGCCAGAAATTTGACTACTCTTATACTTTCTAATGCTGCATCTGTAACATGCTCCCTTAATTGGAAAGGGTAGGCCTTTCTACTTAATAAATTCATTTTTATACTCTTTGCTATGGGCACAAATAGAAACAAGGGAGGTTGCACCTGAATATTAGGAAAATATTTTTCTCTTTGAGGGTTGGCACAGGTTTGCCAGAGAGACTGAGTCTGCATGCTTGGAGATATCAAAGCTGTATGGACATAGTTGTGGTCTAAGTGTTCCCATTTGTGCAGGAGGTCAGATTAGATAACCTCCAGACATCTCCTATAACTTCAATTATACTGTGATTCTCTGATTTCAATGTTTTACAGACATGCAAATTTCAGCAGGTTATGAGATTAGCAAAAAATACAGAAATACTCTGTCAAGGTGAAGAGTCTAAATGTTTTTAGTAAGGTTTATCTCTAAAACTAATTCTTAATTATTTTTCTTTTCAGGAAATACCCTGTAATTCAAACAAATGAAATGAGAGACCGGTACAAAGCAGTGTTCAATGATCAGTTTGCTGAGTATAAAGAACTGTCTATGGAAGTTAATGCTGTATTAAGAAAGTTTGATGAGCTGGATGCATTGCTGAAACAGCTTCCACACCATCCTGAAAGCATATATGTAAGTACCTGTGAAATTGGCTCATGGAAAATAGCTGTATTAGGTGGTATTAGGCAGTTTTTGACTGTCTTTAGCTAGAGCACAATGTCTTCTAATAGGTGAGAACTATACATGGTTTTCTGGGGGGTTTAGTTTCTTTGTTTCATACTAGTAGCTTTTAAGTTCTAGTGAGTCACAGTTGATGTATTTTCATTATTTCTCAAATACAAGATTTACATCTAAAATGTTACAACCACAAGCTATTGATCAAATGAGAATTCTGATATGAGTATTTGGTAGTATTTACATGCATATATGGAGCACACTCAAAGTTTAAAAATCTGTGGTTTCTCATTAGGAACAGGAAAGGATATTAAAAGTTCTGCAGGAATACAAGAAGAAGAAAAATGTAAGTGTTTTAAATTTACATTGCTATTGAATCTAACGACTAGCAAAGAGAGTATAAACAGACAATACTTCTGATGCTGGGCAGATTTCAGTATCTCAGGGTACCTGTAGTGTTTTGCATATTTTGTCTTCTAAAACTTCAGCAAAGCTATGGCACAACCCATACACTCATGGCAACAAGCATTTTTGAGAGTAATGATTCCAGTAGCCACATGTGGGGAAAAACCCCAAACCACAACCCAACAGTTGAGCGTTTTCATCTTCTGAGAGTATGTTTAATCACTGAGCATTCTGCATTCAGAAGATTATTTCAGTTATATTCACTGACTGACACAGCCAATGGACAAAACCAGAAAACATAGTTTTACATTTGAAAAGACATTTTTGTATTTTTTTTAAGCACGGAATTTAGACACACTAAAAAAGTAATTACACCTCTTGGTGTAATCCAAGAGGTTCATCTTTTTAATTTTAAATGCAGACAGCAAATATGTATCTGTGTTTCATTAAAAACATTATGCATTACAAATAATTTTTTTTTCCCATGCCATTCAGAGTTTATGTCCATGTTAGTTGAGCTTCATTGCTTTTTGAGGGAGAAGGATGTATTGCACGTAAAACAAATACATGTGTAAAATCTAAATTACATAGTAGGATGTCATTCATATTTGCAAATTTCTCCTTTAAAACAGCTCTATTTACTAAGAGAGCTGCCACAGCATATAACGACAGAACATTTTCTTCTCGCCTTTCATGAACAAATGGGAAACAGGAAATAAGAAAGGGCCAGGGAAAAAGGTGTGATTTTTTTGAGAATTTTTACATACTGTTCTTTTAGTCAAGAAGATAATTGATAATAGACTATGCTTGGAAGAGTCTGAAAGCCTAATATATTAATATATAGGTTTTTGTATTTTTGGCAGGATCCTGCATTTCTGGAGAAAAAGGAGCGTTGTGAATATCTGAAGAATAAGCTTTCTCACATAAAACAACGAATTCAGGACTATGATAAAGTTATGAATTGGAATGTAGAAACCTAGTAATGACTTCATGGATACTATTTTCTGGTTTTAAAATCGATATGTGTATTTTAACCTATTTATTTACTCTTTGAACAGTATACTTATGGGGATTACTTAATCACTGTCATATGTTTGGATGTTGTACATTACTGATAGTTTTGTATGCAGATCCAAATCCAATTGTAATTGAAGTTACGACATAAGTTAGGAAACTGCTGCTAACATTCTGCTTTCATTAGTGCAAATCCTGGCCTCTAAAATATGAACACTTTATTTGAAAATACTTCATTTGCAAACTTGCAAAGCCTACCAGAGAAAGCAGTTTCCATATACCTTGTGGTAACTGCACAGAAATGCTGTTAACAATTTTGGATTTTATTTATATGTGACATCTTAATAATATCAGAAAGAGCTGAGCTGATCTTTCTGTGTGGGGTTTGATGCATTGCCTGATTGTGCTGAATATTTTGGGCAATTCAGAAGCTAGTTTAATAAGAATTTTTGTATTGTATTTCCAAATGCTGTCAATTATACCAGAAATCATCTTGAATTTTGCCTAACAAGTGAGGAAAAATAGCTTCTTATTTAACCAGCTGTGGGAGGGGGACTTGAGTTTGGTTTTTGTATTGCCCTCTTCAGAGATGATACAACAAATCTATACTTGGCCTAATAGGAATAGAGGTACAGGATGAGGCATATTAATGTCCCATTAGTGTTGCTGTAGGTCAGTGTGCTCTGCCTGCCTTCTGGATCATGCTGTTAGGGGTACATGTGTTTAAGGGCTTCACTCTTCATCAGCAAGTAACAGGACTTCTTGTCTATACAGCAGCTGCTAATGAACTTGGCATTCAGAGAGCAAGTACAGCAGAATGAATTCTCATTCAAAGTATAAATTGTTAGTATCCTCTTTAAGGCCAGATAAAATGTATTAAAAGACGTACTTCCCAGAGCATATTTGCATATATTCTATATATTTTTTTATATTTTCTTGGGGATATTATGCTGGCGATAGGTTTGTATGTGCAAGTATTTTCATAAGCCAGTAAATTTTCTCTTTGCATCCTTTTTCATATCTTTATTTACTTTAACTTTTTTTACTTACTATAATTGTTAGAAGCATTGATAGTTTTTGTACAGTTTTCTACAACTGCAATTTGTCTGTGTTTTTTAATATTAAAAAAACCCCACCAGTGTAGCCATATTACTCTATTGCTTATAAAGACATTTTGTTTGAAAAAGGTGCTCTGATTACAGTTACTGCAAATTTTTGTTAGTGATTTGGTTTTTGAAAGTTTTAACTTCTGCCTTAATTTAAAGGAACAACATCAGGAAAGCCATTTCCAGTTTAGTGTGGTCATGGTAGTACTACCTCTGCTCTTCACTGCTGGAAATATATTAACATACCTCACTCTGACCATTGCAGCCCTGCTGGTTTTTCAACCCTTATCATTGATGCTGCAATCCTGATGGCCCTGCACGCACCTTCATGCTTGTAAAATTGACATTCCAATTTTATCAGCCATGTAATTCTAAGAGCTTTAGTGGATGAAGTAAATAGCACAAGATGCCATGGGAACACTGAGAGAATTTGAAAATTTGGCACCTCTTCATTTCACAGCTTTCAGTCTCATCTACTGGAAGGTGCCTCAGTATTTTGATCATTCTGAGAACAGGTGACAGCCAGTAATATGCCTTGTTCTCTCTCTTTTCAGTATCTTTCTCTCTGGTTCTAGTTTGTATTCATTTCAAAGGAAAAACCTCTCTTCCTTATAAAGGAGATGGGCCAATTTTTTATACTTGTTATGCTGAATACCTGTTAAATTGTTCTTTGTAAGAGAAGTACTTGTCCAAATCTCCACAATCTAAATAAATTATTACCTGTCACACCCAGGTTTCTTGTTTTTTCTCAGTGAGAGTTCTGGGCATTGCATCAATAACAGGAGAAGATTAGCAGAAGTTTGAGGGTCAACTAGTGCTCCTAAAGTTCTAACAATAATATGGCTGATCTTTTCTTTGGAAGATTCACAGTCCGCACACTTAATAGGTCTTCTTTCTGTAGGACAGATCCAGCTCCAGGCTCCTTTTGACAGTGGTCTGAGTTTTAGTCTTTGAGAAACTGGCTCCTGGTCTCTCAGACAGTGTGTGCATAGCCTGTGGAGAACCATCGTTCTGCTTCTTTCCTACAAAGTTTCCAACAAATGGATTGGGAAAAGGTAACAGCATACCTGTGCCTGGAATAAGGAGATTAAGTGGTAACATCTGTTTGTGGATTCTCATGTTTCCCAGCAAGATGCCATAGGTGTGGCTAAGTAGATTTTCCAAATGTTGGGAAGAGAAGCTGGGAGAGGTATACTCCCTTCTGCCTGCCTTTTGGATTCCAAACAGGATTGATGCAGGGCACGACATAAGTAAGCTACCATCCTAAGGTACACAGGCCATCCTAAGGCTGCAGCAACGTTTTGCAACCACTACAGTAAATGACTTGCTCAGTCCTGTGTCTGTTACAGGGCTGCTGAGGCACCTCTGGTGTGTACCATCTGTGCACTTGTTTTGCTCTAACCTACCAATGAACAGCTGAAAAGGGTCTTGTCTACAATGCTACAGGCATGCTGGAGAAAAACTGTTACTCTAAGATTAGTCTAACATGTTCATCTCTCAGAGAAATTGAGATGAATTAAATAAGAATTAATGGCTGGAAGCAGAAGGAACTTGGAGCAAGGCAGAAACTAGGAGGAAAGTGATGGGAGACTTCCTCAATCTGAGTTACCATAAGAACTATCAAGGAAAGTGGCTTCTTGATATTAAAGGATAGAAGGCATACTCCAGACAAAACTGGAGTTTTAGATTATTATCACCTCAGTCTCTCTGTGCAGTCCCTCTAGGCTCAGCTCTGAACCTACATTTTTGCATGTATGTGTAAACAATGTGCTGTATGGTCTTATGCGTGTGTCTGGATTTTTGCAGAAGGTAGTTAACAAATTATACACCAAGGAATACTGCCTTACATCAGTGGGCTTGCTTTTAATTACAGCCCGTCCTCAAACCCTGAGTGTATACAACAAGAAGTTTTATCATTCAGTCTTCCTCTTAGAAAACACCTGGCTTCACAGATATACAAATTGAGATGCTCAAGATTCTTAGTGTTTCTGCAAATACCGTAGTTTCTAAACTGTATTTGTGTTTCTTCTTGTCTTTGTAAGCAGTTGACCAAGATAAATGTGGCAAGATTGGCATACTTTTTACTAAACTGTACATTTTTTCAGGCCACATAAAGTAATGACTAACAAACACACCCAAAATTTTGTCTTGCGTAACAGCCCGACCAGCTTTCATGCCAGCATAGTGACTCCAAATGCTCATGGCAATGAAAAGCCTAACTGCTTTGAAATTGTAAATGAAGGTGTCCAGTATGTTATTTATGAATTTCAAAATCGTGGTGGGATTTCAAGCACTTGTACAATAAAGTTTTACAAAATTACTGTATATCCTGTGTTCCAGTCCAGCACTGAGATTCTTGGTCTTGAGAATAAAAATACTCCTGTTCTGAAAGAAATCTCATTTCTCACTTATTTTATTCAAAGTGCTAGCTTAGAAGACACTTAATTTCATTGTTTTATAGATTGGACTTTTTCCTTCTAAAGAAAAAAATGGTGTATGTTCTAACTGGAGTTGTTCAAGCAACAACTATTTCAGTTCCAAGAAGAAAATGCTGACTTTTCAAAGAATTCCTCTTTTCCTGTCTTCAGATCGCTTTCCTTCAAAAAAATAATTGCTTTTTCCCAGGTATGGTTTAACTTATAGCTAATAAATTTTTCTTCTCTTTCTGTTATAATTATACACTTCTCCTGATAAATGCAATACGCTGAAGGGTGCAGAAGTGGTTAGTTTTGCCCCAGTCTTGCTTCAAGGATTGTTACTACTGTTTACATGTTTTCTTCCTCACGTATTGTCTTACTTGGTTGCAGAGTGAGACTCCTTAGAAACGGATGTTCAGTAACTTTCCTGCAATTCAAGAGCTGAAGCCCGGTCTTGGCATACTTCCACAGTATCAGTAAAGTTTTAATTGCTCTGCAGAGCAATCAGCGATTAGCTCAGCTAGCTCTGAGTTAATCCTCGCTGTGGTGCTTATGAAATGGAAACTCTTGGTGACGTGACATGAATACTCAGAAATATTTTAGGTAGATGGAAAACATAATTACTTAACATCAAAATACCTGAAACTTCTTGCTCTTGCTGGCGGGGTGATAGATGGCTCCCTTCATTAACCGGCGTATAAGCACAATCATGTGTTAAAATCCAGTGCTTTTTCCAGGTTCCTGTTCTTCCATTAATTACTGAAATGTCTTCGGTTAATTGCAGAAGTGCCACGGACACGCAGGCAGTGCCATGAGCCTGGCGGCTGTGCGCGGACACACGAGCGAGGGGCTCCTCACGGGGCTCCGCGCCTTGTCTCCGTCAGGCGTCTTCCCTAGGCGCTCGTCCTCTCCACCGATGTCTCCGTGAGGTCTCCATCAGGCGTCTTCCCTAGGCGCTCGTCCCCTCCACAACCGCACTCGGAGGATTTTGATGACGCTGTGGAAAACACAAAGGAACCTTCCCGGAACGGTCGCTCCGCGGCCCGGGCGGCGGCCGGGACGGTTTGGCGGAGCACCGAGGCGGAAGAGGGCGGGCGCCAGCGTGTCGGGGACGACGGGGCCTGGCTGTGAGCGCGGGTCTGGCTGCTCTCCGTGTCCTGCGGCTCTACTCAGCCTTCCTCGGCTGCCCTTGGGCCCCTTCGGCTCTTCTCACCCCCCTCAGTGTCTCTCGGCTCCTCTCAGACCCCCTCTTCTCCCCTCTTCTTCCCGCAGTCCCCCTCGTCACCCCTGAACTCTCTCATCTCCCCGGAGTTCCCCTGGTCTCCCCTCAGGCGCCGCGGAGATGGATGACGAACCCGAGCGGACCAAGCGCTGGGAAGGAGGCTACGAAAGAACATGGTGTGTTCTTCCCCCCTCACCTTTCTCTCTTCTGGCGAAAGAGGAGGAAAAGCCTCCTCTCTGCCCACTGTAACAGTCTGTTCTGCGTAGGGAAATTCTTAAGGAAGACGAATCCGGGTCTTTGAAGGCAAC
The DNA here is from genome assembly GCA_014549065.1 of Cardinalis cardinalis. NCBI lineage: Eukaryota > Metazoa > Chordata > Aves > Passeriformes > Cardinalidae > Cardinalis > Cardinalis cardinalis. The sequence goes on along the minus strand of JACDOX010000822.1, from coordinate 28,588 downwards.
CATCGAGGATATTCTCTTCAAGGCAAAGAGGAAAAGGTACGTGGTGTGGCTACGAGCCTGCAAATAGCACTGATTTGGTCGGTTATAAGGGCTTGATCATCCCGAAACTGGTTCCTGTGGGATAAATTAACCATAAGGCGTGCCTGCAGGATGTTTTTATGGCCCTTCTCCTTCAGATGGGCAGGGGCATGCCAGGAAAAATGGTGAAAAAATAATTTTTATCTTTAAACACTGAATGTATACAGGCTGTGTATCCCACGTGTATGCAAGCTGCAGGTCTTGATCTGATGAAACGCTGCAGAGCACTGTACCTGCAATCTGCACAGCTTAGAGGCATCTTCCATCAGTGTTTTTTTTTTTTTTAGTACACAAATCAGAGAATTGCAGGGTAGTTTAAGTTGAAAGGGACCTTAAAGACCATCTCACTGCAACCTGCCATGGGCTGGGACTCCTTTCATTGGACGGATTGGTCAGAGCCCCATCCAAACTGGCCTTGAGCTCTCCCAGGGATGGGGCATCCACAGCTTCTCAAGGCAACCTGCTCCAGTGCCTCACTAGCCTTGTGGTAGAAACATGTTTATCTCCAGTCTAAATCAACCCTCTTTTAGTTAAAAACATTGCCCCTTGTCCTGTCACAACAGAGTCTACCTTCTGGTATCATTGCTACAGATTTCTGTTTCAAATTTCAGAAAGATGGCTAGAAGAAAATCCCAAGTTTTATGTTATTTCAAATTATGTTAGAACTTGATCTGTCAAGTTTGGATAAAATTTTAAAGCTTCATTAAACCTGGTGGTAAGAAATAGTTCTTATTTATTTTCTGAGAGTTGTGAAATCTGTGATTGAGCTGTGGGGTTTTTCAGCATGAATAACTGTCTGCAGTTTGTTGCTTCTACATTTTAGCCAGAAGTCTAGTATTGGATTTGTTTGGACTTTTGTTTTAGGAGCCGTTTACTCATTTGAATTTGACTTAAATCCTTCTGTGTTTTGTTAGACTCTATGAACACCACGGACAAGTTCGGCTTGGAATGGTATGTTAATACCTTAACCCTCTTCTGTCCTTCGTCCAAAACTATTTGGCTGGAGGTGGCATGCCAGATCTGAAATACACTTTGGCTGGCCTGGCATACATCATACCAACCCTGTGGTTTCTGCTGTTATTTATTGGGTTTTTTAAGCATTCTTTGTTTGTTGGCAGTGTGTGAAGCGTGGCTATTCAGGGTTGGAGTGTTTACACACAGAGTGTGCTTGGCAGAAGTTAGATCGCACTGTCCATTTCTCTTCATGTGAAAAGTGGACGTGATGGAAATGGATTGTAAATAACCACATTGCTTTCTACAACACTGAGCTCTTCAGGTGAAGACATGAATGTTCAAATTATGCATGTTTTGTAGCTTGTCATGAGAGGAGAAGAACAGTGTGCATTTTTCAAGAGAAGGGGTTTTTTTCATTTTAAGAAAAAAATGGACGAATGCATTACTTTTCAGTTGCTGTTAATTGCGCCTCTCGATCTACTGAATCTTCCCTGTCAGAGGGAGGAAGTAGTGGCTTTTTAAAGTAAATGGAATAATTAATTCGTTTCAATACATATTCTGTGAGTGATTTTCACATATGATGGAAATGCAGATGCGTCACCTTTACGTGGTTGTTGATGGATCAAGAACGATGGAGGACCAAGACTTAAAGCCAAACAGACTTACTTGCACTCTGAAGGTATTCCTGCACTCAACTTTTTTCTTATTGAGCCACGGTTTCTCTATAAACTGGTGACATTTTGCATTTCAAAGAATTGCAGTCTCCATTACCTGCGTAGCTTCATCTCTCATCTCTACATTTGTCTCCTTATTTCTACCTGTCACTTTGCTATTTTTTGAGTAGTAAAATCTGTGTGGCATTATTTTTCCTTGCACATGTATTTCTGTACCGCAAAAACACTTTGCATGGGCATATTATGGGAAGACACATTTGGAAGCTATGTGGAAATTAAGTGTTGCCCAAATTAAGGGGATGACATGTTCTCATTACACATCTAGAATTGGTTTGTATTTTTTCCTTACAGTTGGGTTTTTTTATGAATTCTTATTTGAAAGGATGCTAGATGAGTGTTGAACTGGATTGCTCTTTCAGATTGTGGGCATATTTCCACTGTATCCAGTATTGATACTGAATATATATGAATATATAATATTGAACTGTATACATTGTGTTCTGTGTGGTCTTCTCCAACAACACTTGAGCCTGAAATCCTGCATTTTGATCGTTTTGTACAGAGTAGTGCTTTCTGGTGTATTGAATACCTCCACTTGAAACAGCAGGAATCTAGAACTTTAACATAGGACATAAATAAAATAAAAGGGGATGTAGTTTCTGAAATCTCATTTAATTGATTACTTGGGATGAAGTGGGGGGGGATAGAGTGAAAGAAGAATGAAAAGAAAAGGCTCATTCCCCCTTTTTGTGTTACTCAACTACTTTGTTTTGCTTTTTTAGTTTAGTAGATGTTTTGCATCTATTAATGCATGTGTAATGAAAGTATAATTAGTTTTTAATTGCTTTAACTTTTCTTTATAGTTATTGGAATATTTTGTTGAGGAGTACTTTGACCAGAATCCTATTAGTCAGGTATGTACAACCATGCAAGAAACAAATAGCAGAAAACAATTTTAAGAGGTAGTTTTGGTTATAACACTACCAAGTAAACTGTTTTCAATTTATGTACCTTCCCGTCCTTTATTCATGTCTAGTGAAATTCTTGTTTCTGCCTGTTTCTGCAATTTAAAATTTTAGAAGATTTCTTTTTGTACTTTTTGGCAGAAGTAATGAAAGTATGGGAGTGTTTATAAATTGATGTATCACGTTGTGCTGCTGTTGTTACACTTGAAGTAAAACTTTTATAGCCTTATATGGTTAAACAGTTCTTGTCCATAAAGACGTAAAAAAATACAGTAAAATTCTGAATAAACTCATTGTAAAACTTTCTAAGAGAAGTTTGTTCTTTTTTTTTTCCCTTTTTCAGATTGGCTTAATTGTAACCAAGAGCAAAAGAGCTGAAAAAATGACAGAACTCTCAGGTAGGGAAGTAGTATTCTTTTCTTAAATTGCAGATGTTTCTGTCCTTTTCATTGGTGTTTTAAGTTCTGCCTGATACACTGCTGAAAATTAAGTTATGTTATCATAATTAGTTGTAATTTAAAAGATAAATTATTGCAAGTTGTTTGAAACCATACTCTACGTTTTGATCTGCTTTGATCCAGAATTGTCATTGTGTGCTTGTTTGTGATCAAGTCTCGACCAGAATGCAAGTCAGATATGTTCTGGTTTCCCTATAGTTAATTTTCTACCCTGTTTGTTAATTTTGTATGTTACAACGTCTGTATTTTTTGTGAGATCTGATTAGATGTTAAGAAGTCAAGGTTTGTTTGGTTCCTGCCTGCAGTTAGGCCAGTCTCTGTGGCTTCAGCAGGTTTCATGGAGGAAATTTGGGATTAATCAATCTTTGAACCATGCTTTGAAGATAATGGAGGAAACAAAACTCTCTTTCTGTTTGTGGGACATGGCACACTCATGTTGAGTGCCTAATGATACCCAACAGTGATTTTACTCTTTTTGGCTTCTAAACTTTATGGCATCTGAGTGCCTATGGAGTAAAAGTCTTCTTTTATCTTCTCTGCATTCTGATCAAAATACCAATTTCTAAGGAAAAATACAGACCTGTTCCACTCTGAAACCAGTCCTTGTTGTTGTACAAGTACACTTTATTACATATGCACTTTAAATATTTCTGCTCTTTAACTTGTTGTATCAGTTAAGTTTATTTCATTTTTTCACTTACAGGAAACTCAAAAAAGCATGTAACTGCTCTGAAGAAAGCAGTGGATATGAACTGCAGTGGAGAGCCTTCTCTATATAATTCCCTAAATTTGGCCATGCAGACTTTAAAGTTAGTATATACAAGGAGGTTTTTTGTTTTCTTTGTGATTGTGACTTTTGAGAGGCAGAATTTTTCCTAAGTAGCATCTTATATCATGCTGAGTCTTTAAAAGGTGACTCTTTCCTCTTACAATACAAATCATTAAGTTAAATACTCTACTAGTGCAGAAGTTTATTTTCTACCACTGGATGCTTGTGTTTAGGGTTGTGTTTCTTACAGAAATGAAATTTGAAAACCAAGTTGATGATGGTATGTAGATATTGTGATGAAAGACACTGCAATTCTTTATTACTGAAGGGCTGTGGTATAAGAGAGGACATAGTTAGGGGTTAATACTGTAAGAGAACATGAAAAGAAACAGTATTGTGTCACAATAAACTTGTGAGAGTTTTGGCATACTTTAGAAAGATCAATTTTCAGGTGGGATAGATTCAGAGCACTTTTTTGCAATGTGAGGTATTGAGATGTATCCCAGTTTGTGGAAAACTGAAAAAGAACTACAGCTAAAGATACTGACTGAACAAAGCGGTTAATCAGTGTCATGAAAAGCCATTTAAATACTAGCAGGAAGAGAGTTTTCAGCTAAGAACTAGAAGTAATTAAAAGTAATGGATTTACACTTAAAAACTGATTAGAGTTTTTTAAGAAGTCAGGAAGACTTACTACAGTGTGCTAGTTTGGAGATTAATTTTACATGTGAGTATGGCCAAGGTACAAAGGATTCATTACAGGAAATAATTAGGTAACAACTACCCAATTAAATACTGTATTTTAGATACTGGAAATTTTGGCATTCAGAAGGTGAAAATATGGTGCTCAGACAAGGATCTTACCACAGTTTGTAGAGGACTTCATATCATGTCATCTTCTGACTTCAACACATTAAGGTCCTTGGAGATGTTATCATACAAATATTTTAGTGTGCATAAGTAAATTAACTGTGTGCTTTCCTTAGGCACATGCCAGGACATACAAGCAGAGAGGTTTTGGTAGTCCTCAGCAGTCTGACGACATGTGATCCAGCCAACATCTATGATTTAATTAAGGTACAGACCTGAAGTTTCACTACTGCATTGAACATCCAAGCTGCTGGACAAAACACAGGCAGTTGCAGTGTTATCACCAATTAATTTTCGTTTAAGACTTAAACCTTTTTGCTATTTCTTGTTCTGCACATGAATTGAGTATGCTTTTTTCCTCTATTTTAAGTGTTTAAAAGCAGTAAAGATCAGAGTATCTGTCATCGGCCTAAGTGCTGAAGTTCGAGTTTGTACAGTACTTGCCCGAGAAACTGGTGGTATGTATCTGAAGTTCAATAATTATATTACTAACACAGGTTTAAAATCAAAATTAAGTAAGTAATTTATTATATATTTATTGCTGCATTTTGTAATTTTTAAGCATAAATATTTCCCATTGTGCTGGCAGAAAATTAAAGAGTTGCCCAAATATACAAAATATACAGTAGTAAGTGAAATTACTATCAGCTGGTAGCTACAGCTCTAGAGAGAAAAAATACATACATTTGCAAACCTTTTGTCCCATATATAAAGCTATGTGATGTGAAATTTCATCAGTGTAACATGTTAATATATTGCTACAGTGGTAACTCTTACAGTATCATTACTACAGTTTAATGTTGGAGAAAAAGCTCTGTGTCTTCATATCTAATTAAACATTCTGTTATTACTCGTCTTAAAACTTGTCATTTAGTGTAGCATTAACAGGGCTGCTTTTTAGGAACAGGTTTGGATAAATTGTGTTTTCTACCTAAGTTGTTTTCTGTCATTTGGAGTATATATTTGTATTTTTTTTTGCTCATAACCTGATAGTAAGGCATCTCTTTGTCTGTGACAGGAACATACCACGTTATTTTGGATGAAAGTCATTATAAGGAACTGCTGATGCACCATGTCAGTCCTCCACCTGCCAGTTCAACTTCTGAGTGCTCCCTTATTCGAATGGGTAGGATATGGATTTGTCAAACTCCTAGCATGAGATTCTGTCTTTTTCTTTATTTGCCTCTTCTGTGTTAAGGCAATACAAATAGTAAGACGCGTAGTAAAGACATTGTGTAATTTTTTTTTTGTTTTAACTTTTGTTTTGCTAGATACATATCAGTTTTGTTGATGTTATTCCTGCATAGTAGTCAACTTTTAAATAAAGCTTATTAAGTAAGACAAATTACTGAAGAGAATATGGAAACAATGAAGTGGAACAATATTGATGGCACAGTAATTGTTATAAATTTAATACTTAGAAATGAAGGGTGAAAAACTATTATTTCTGCCTCTGCTTTTTTACCTACAGAAGGCAACTATTACAACTATTAATTGATTTAAGAGCCATGGGTAGTACACATTTATTAGCAACTTCTTGAGTGTTCTTTCAAGAAGTAGATTACCTTTTCTTTTCTTGATCTGTTTCTCAATAAGTTTAAGCTTGGAGTTAAACCAGTATAGGAACTGTAATGCTAAAGTAGAGCATTGAGTTCTCACTTTCATCCGTCCTTTTCATAGATAAGAATGCATGTATTTTTATGTCTAGGTATAGATGATGAAAAGGTTTACTTCTCGTAGGTAAAGCCTGAGCAGCAGTTGGAAAAACCAACTTCTCACCTGTCATGATCTCTAAAAAATAAATGATACAAGGAAAGAAAGATAAGAGTCTCCAAAGTCCTGTAGTCTCATCTGTCATTTACTGCATTTAGAAGGTGAATATAGGCTGAATGGATGCTTATAAAAATATTTCCTCCTTAATTAGAAACTATTGTTTAAGTGAACATTTGTATGCTGCTCATTCTGCTTTCCTACCATTTCACATATTTTACTTTTTAACTGTTCTTCTAAAATGGGGTTCCAGTGCACTTCAGTTAACACAAAGTCTATGCCAAAGACACTTTTTCAGCTGAGGGGAAGTAAAGTCAGAGAGGTGTAGGTGTAGGTAGAGACCTTTGGGAAGAATGTGATATAGCAAGAGTGTATCAGTTCTCCTGTAATAACAAATGGGAAAGAGAAAGGCCTGAATGTCTAGAATAGTTTTTGAACTTCTTCATTGAAGTAAGAAACGGACACATTGCTTGTTTAAAATTTTTACTATGGGATGTTTTTCTCTTCAGGTTTTCCTCAGCATACTATTGCTTCTCTGTCTGATCAAGATGCAAAGCCCTCCTTTAGCATGGCGTAAGTAGCATTGATTAGAATTCAATGAGCTGATACGAATTCAATATTAATTAGTCATATTTAGAAAATCTGCTCAACAGAGAAAGTATTGCAAAATAATCTGAAAAAAGACTAAGCCATGTCTTGTGACTTCTCAGTAGACATTTTATTTCCATTAGTAGCTCCAGTATTAACAGTATCCTCTGTTAAATATGTGTTTTAAAATTTGCATTTAAGTTTTTTCAAGGTAGTAAATGGTACTTAGTTCTATTATGCAGTGATTGGGGCATACAGGTGCTACAAGGTGTTAAGTAATTACTTGCAGCTCTTAATTTAATTACTACTATTATTATAAAATATAATTATGAGGATGGAAGGGTATTATCTGAATAAGTATTTTTATGTGTTTCTTAACATGACTTTAAAGGGCAGTTTAAAATAGAAGCCTCATTTGGTGACTGTACGGGTGCACTTCTCAATGAAAAGAATCATTGCTTTCCAGGGTGATAGGGGAGTCTGAATTTCAGAATGAAACAACGTCTAACAGCGTGTGCTATTTGAAAGAATAGTTACTATGTGCATCTTGGAGGCAATAGAATGTTTTTGTCTCTAAAAAGAAACAAGCATGCAGTTATTGTTCATAGCTTTATTTTTAAAGATTGGCTCCTTTATATGGATATCTTTGGTCTTTGGTTCCTGTGAGAAAATGTGGTCACTGATATCTGTCCATATCAATTGTTTTCTGACACTTACACATTAAACTGTTACATGCAATGTAGTGAAACTTTTTTAATTATTTGATGTGAAAACATTATTTGTACTTGTGTAATAGCATGGTATTATTTCTTAATACTGAATTGTTTCTTTCTGCTGTAGGCAATTGGAAAATAACAGTGACCCAGGTCTTACACTGGGTGGATATTTTTGTCCTCAGTGCAGAGCCAAATACTGTGAGCTTCCCGTGGAATGCAAAATCTGTGGTAAGTAGTAAGAAGAGGTGAGCAGATGAATCAAGAGTTTGTGGTAAAAGAGTTAAGGGGTGTCTTGCATTTCTGTGACCTGGAGTGTCAGCTTCATAGAAATGTCTCTCAGGACTATACCTGTAACAGTAGAGCTTTATCATATTCCTTGGTATAAGGAATATACCTAAGGCAAAGTAGGGAAGAGAGTGATGCACATGGGGATGGTAACTTCTGAAGAATCCTCATTTAACTTAACACACTCATGTTTCAGAGTCCTCAGTGCAAGGCCATGAAAATAAAGTGCTTTGGAGCAGGAGAACAGAAGTACTCTCCCCTCCGTGTGTATGTGGGTGGAAGATTTCCAAGTTGAACCCAAGCGCAATCTGCACAGTGACACAAGACAGGCTGTAGAGTTGTAAACGGGAGCCCTTTGGTCTTGCAAATGTTAATGGACTGTGCAGCCAATGATGCCTCTCTCCATTGCTCTTAGTGAGGGTGGGAGGGAGGATTAGTGTGGTTTATAATATTAATATTGTGGGGGGGTGCTGTTCTCCTAGCTTCCACAGGCATATGACTGAAACACAATAGGTATTACCAAGATGCCTGTATTCGGCAAGAGGATGAAATAATTATGGGTTTGGGTCACTTTATCCTGGTTTAATTTCAAGTTTTTCCCACCAGCATGAGTTTCATTCCAGCAAGGGGATAGTGTAACTGGAGAAATCCTGTGTATCTGCAGTGGATTCTCCACAGCTGCAGTGATCAGGAGAACAAGAGTTTGGACATTTACAGTACAAGTGAGTGAGTGAGTGAGACATTTGTGCCAGCCCATGCCCCACCTGTTCTCATGGTCTAACCCCAGCTGTCGACTCAGCCCCACACACTGGTGAGATGGGGGAGAGAATCAGAAGAGTAAAAGTAAGATCACTCACAGGTGGCATTAAAGGCAGTTGGAAAGTTAACAGCAACAGCTGTGCACACGAGACAAGCGAAGTAAGTAATTCGTTCACCACGCCCCATCAATAGAATCTCCAGGAAAGCAGGACTCCGTCATGGGTAACAGTTACTTGAGAAAGTAAATGCCATCATCCTGAACATTCTCCCCTTTCCACCTTCTCCACCCAGCTTTATAGGCTGAACATGGTGGCACATGGTATGGCATATCCCTTTGTTCTCTTGGTGCACTGTTGGCTGCAATCCTGACTGTATCCCCTCCCAATGCCTTGTGCACCCCTGAGCCTGCTCACTGGTGGAGTGAGAAACAGAAAGGGCCTTGATTGTGTGTAAACACTGCTCAGCAGTAAAGGAAACATTCCTGTCTAATCATCCTTATTTCCAACACAGATCCAAAACACAGCCACATGATAGTTTGTGTGACAAAAACTTAACTGTTTTAAAACCATCAGACCAGTGTTAGCTGAAATGGGGCTGTGGCATGGTTTTGGCAGTAGTATAGCAAGCTGTACTAGAGCTTCATAACAGTGCATCATTTGAGCTGGTGATGTGATACAGCAGAGCCATCATTGCCAAAAGGAGCTTCCTAACTTCACCACTGTGTGTTGTAAATGTATTTCTGAAGGCTGAGTTAAACCTTTTCAGTAGAAATTTTATCAGTTTGCTTGTTCTTTGTGTTTGGATTTAAAACTGGATTACAGGTTTAGGTAATGGAACAAGTAATTTTAATTTTTAAAGCTCTTAGAAGCTCTCAACCACTGAGTAATTAAAAATACTAATTTTTCTTTTTACCTTATTTTATACAGAAAAGCTTTTCGGTACATCTTCCCTTGTAACAATTTTGGTGTCTCTTTGTTTGCAGGGCTTACGTTAGTGTCTGCACCTCACCTGGCTCGGTCTTACCATCACTTGTTTCCTTTAGATGCCTTTCAGGAAGTTCCACTGGAAGAATACAAAGGGGAACGGTATGCAAATCTTACTTGTGATAATGAGTGTGCTTGTGGATTCCATAACTTTTTTGTCACAAAAGTAAGAAAGGCTGGCAACAGCTTCTTTGCTGCTGGAGATCCTGGGTGTTTGGTGGTGTGGGGCATCTCTGGCATTAAGAAATACTTGTCGTTTCCATGATCTGTGAGTTCAGTTGAATAGCTGAAATAATTGCCAGAAATTGTTACTATGTATGAAATCTTTTGTAAAACATTGATTTACGCAGTCTTGACTCCTTTTTTTTTTCAGTTAAAATATAAAATTTTGCTTTTAGATATTGTCAAGGCTGCCAGGGGGAAATGAAAGATCAAAATGTAAGTATGTTTAATGGCATTGTAACTTGCATTGAGGGTGTGACAAATAGAGATGATCCTTTAGAATTATATTCTAAACAACAGAAGAATACTTATGAAACTTAATGTCATGGTTAATTAGACTTAGGTGTTAAACAGTCACAATTTATAGACTGCAAAGTCTGTAGAAGTGTGGGAAGTAGTTTCTTAGGGACCTGCATAAAAAAAGCTTCCCATTTGAAAACATTTACACTCAGCCATTTGGAAGCATTTACAGTGACCTAAGCTCAAGCCTGCGCATACATTTGCTGCCAGAAGATTTAATTCAGTTGAGATTCTGTGATGCTAGCAGTGCAGTCTGTTTACATTATCATGACGATGTAACTGTTGCCCTACTGTAGTGCGATGATGATAATTTTTGCTAATTTGACTTGTCTTTCTGTCCTTCCCACACAGGTATACATATGCAAAGTGTGTCAGAATGCATTTTGTGTGGAATGCGATCTGTTTGTTCATGATTCACTGCACTGCTGTCCTGGCTGTATTCACGAGCACCCTGCTCCTGTATCTGTATGATCTCATATCTTTTTAAAAATTGCTGTATCTTTGTCATTCTTGCATGAATCTAATTAGTTTATTCAGCCATCACTCTAACTGATGCATCTCTAAACAAGATGATTACAGAGGGATGAACAATAGAGTAGGAGCAAATGTTAATTTTTTTGTTATTTTATTACTTTTAATATATACTTGAATTATCTGTATCTATTATTCGTTCTTGTCTAAAGACCTATGGCTTTTTCCAGCGATTATTATAATAATATGTATATTTGTAAATGTGAAAATGATAAAACTGCTTTTTATGATAATGTGATGATTCATCTTAATTTCATTACTTACTCAAAAAGAAGCCCTGAAAATACATTTTACACATCTGTTGTTACAAACTTTTGGTTTTGGCAGATGGTGAATTTCTGTAGATCCGTCTTGGTTTGAAAAGATAGATGTCTACTAAGGAAGGCAGGAGCCTCTCTTGAAATGGAAAATGTAAACCCCCTCTCTCTTTATTATTATAATTTTGAAATTAATGGCCTCTCAGGCAAAGATATGAGAGTAGGAATAACAGTTCTTTATTAGGAAAAATAGAAATAAAAGAAAGGAGTAATACAAAAACCACTGACAGAGTCAGAATATGACCTGACACAACATGGGTCAGCGTGTTGATAGCAGTCTGACTGAATGGTGGCTGCAGTCCTCCTGCAATGACACGTGTGATTCTCTTGGAGCAGTGATCCTGTAGAAGGGTGCTGTTTTCCTCTGACTGTCCAGTGGTGGTGTAGGGCCTGGTATACCTCTGGGAATCCAGTGGGAAAAGGCTGCCTGTTGTGTTCTGTATCTAAGATTGTATTTTGGAAGGAATGCTTGGCTCCTCCCCCTGGGCGAAGCATCTTGCAGTGGGATGATGTGATTTTATCAGTCATGCAGTGAGATTCAGTGGCCCATTAACAGAGGATATTTCCTGGAGAAAGGATTGGTTGTGGAAGAGATAAAGAAAACTGCCCAATTAACAGACAATAACTGCCCCACTTCTAACAGATGGCAATAGAATACACACCCCAAGCCACATCTTGCATTTGCAATCTAAAACAAGGTCAAAATACTCTTTTCAAGAATTTGACAAAGATGGTTTTAAGCAATTAATTGGTGGACATTTCATGTATTAATTTCAAGTATTATGAGTATTCACCTTGGCATTCGGTAAGGCAGCTCAAATACAGCTGTTATAAATGTGCTGAAAACATATTTTAGGTTTTAATGGTGCAATTCAAAGCTAACTGAATTCTATTACTCCTGTGTCTGGGTTAATTTTTTTTGTAGGAGGATAAGGTTGCTGAAAGGCAGAGAACTTGCAAAAGGGCAATACCTGAGTTAATACAAACTATTGTTTGGTGGACTCAGTCTTAGAGACAAAAAGACATGCTGTTTGGTTTTGAAGCCACACTGAATTGACAGAAGTGCACATCATCTTCTCTCCTTGGCTAAACCCTAGAGCAGCAGACAGTAAAGTGGGTGTGGGAGGGGAAGTGTCCATCCTTACCTGAACTTTGAAGAGTAGAAATTAAGACAAATGTAAGACTGCCATTTTGCAGTGTCTGTTCAAAGTGTGTTTGCAGCTCGAACCTGTGAGAATTGTAATGTGCTACACCTCAGTAAAAGGAAGTTACAAGTGCAGTGTTTAAAGCAATACATCACAATATGTTTTCTTGAGTTACCTTGTGATGATTGTAAATATATCAGTGACTGAGTTGCTCTGGGTGTATATGACTTGATTTTTGACCTTTGTTTTTTGTCAGATTAGAAATGGCAATATAACAGCTGAAACTTGAAACAGAAACAAGCAGCAAACCCAACTTAAACCCAACCAGCAACCCAAACTCTCATCTTATTTTAGTTCAGTTTTTCATGCTCACCTCATATAAGTCATACATCCTACTTTTCACTTATTTCAGGCAGTTTTCATTCAATTGTTAGTAAGCTGTTTCTGTGCTTTTTCTACTGATAGTGCCTGCTTGCTGGATAGAGTGCAGACATTCTCTTGTCAGAAAAATTACTGTTGAGCATCTGTATCTTATTTTGTGCTCAGTCAGACAATCCCTATAAACCCTTTGTGCTGTCAGGTAGTTGCCATCCTATTACTAAAAACTAGCAGAAAGAGGACATAGAGTGTTCTGGTCTAGCAGGCCACTCCAAGCTCTGAGCATCTGGCTGTTATATATTCTGATACTGGTGACAGCCTCTTGAGACAGCGTTTTCTGGTAATATTTTCATCTTTGCAGTCAGTATTTTCTACTGGAAATAAAAGGGGTTTGTCAGAACACTTCAAATCCTCCTTCTTCTCTTCTTAGATACCAAAATAACATACTCCTACCCAGCTTCTGTTTATGAAAGTAAAAACTGTGTTGGAGTTGCAGTCATATACTCCATTATCAGCTTGTGGTCACAGCAATGATTTGGTTTGTTCTTTCCTACACTTCTCATTGGTAGAACAGTTCAAACTAGAAAAATCAGCTCCCAAAAACTCTCTACTAAGGCAGTATTTCTCTGGTGTATAAAGACTTTCATCTGTGTCCTGTGTATTTTAAGCAGTGTGGAGGAAATCTTCCCTCCTCCTGTTCTCTTAGGCTGGGATTCACTGGCTCTCAAGTCTTCCTTGCTTGTGGAAATCTCCAACCTTCTTAATTCTTGTTTATTTCCTTACTTATTGTATCTGCCATAAGATCATTCAATGAAGTGATTAGGAGGCCTGTGAGAAATTCTTGTAGATCTTGCGGATGTGTAAAAGGTTTCAGACTTAAAAGTGCTGAAGGAAGGCACCCTGTGGTGCAGTTGAGGATGCAACTGTGGCCAAGAATTTTTGAGCCTAGAGAGTGCTGCCATGTGGAAAGGAGAGGATTTCAAAAAGACAAGAGCCCTCACTTCCCTTCCAGTTTATATTTTCTTTGTAGGAATAGAAGTTTCCCTCTGTAACAACACTCATAGCTAATTTCCAAGAGTGGAAATGCTGAAAATGCATTCATTAAAATAGGAGTAAAAGAGGACCCCCACTGGAGCAGGTGAATGCCCGAAGGAGGCTGTGACCCTGGAAGGTCCACACTGAAGCAGATTCTGTGCCCCATGTAGAGAAGAGTCCATCCTGGAGCAGGTTTGCTGGCAGAACTTGTGACCCTGTTGGGAACTCATGCTGGAGCGGCCTTATCATGAAGGACTGACTGCACCCTGTGGAGTAGACTGGAGCAGTCCTTTAAGAACTGCAGTCCTTGAGAAGCAGAGTCCCACTATGTGGAGTCCCAAATTGTAGAAGTTTATGGAGGACTGTCTCCCATGGGAGGGACCATCCTAGAGTCAGGGAAAAGTGTGAGGAGTCCTCCCCAGTGGAGAAAGAGCAGTAGAGTTTTTGTAGATTTGATAGATAGATAGAGTAAATTTGATCACAGCCCTCATTTCTCCACACTGCTGGGGGCATGGAAGTGAAGAAAATTTTAAGTGAAGTCCATAAAGAGGACAAGGCTGGGAGGAGGGTGTTCCAAGATTTGGGTTTATTTCTCATTAACCTACTTTAATTTGGTAGCAAATTATTTTCCCCTGTTTAAGTCTGTTTGCCCAACAGTAACTGGTGAATAATTATTTGCCGGTCCTTATCTTGATCCACAAGCCTGTCATTGTGTTTCCTCTCCTCTGTGCAGCTAAGGAGGGTAGGGTAGAGCAGCTTTGGTGGGCACCTCTTGTCCAGCCAGGGGCAACCCACCACAGTAATTTTTCAAAATACAGTAGGACTAGGAGTCTTACTATGATCTTAGCACTTTTTTGCTTGGGATTTGGATGAGAGAGGAATGTGACTTTTATAGCCAGTAAAAACAAAATAAAAAGAGATTTGAGATCCTGGATTTAGAATCACTTTCTTAAGGATTAATTTGTTTGGCAAATGTCATAAATCTTTATGATCCCTCAATAACTTGAGAAAACATATCTCTTTAGACTTATAGGGAACAAAATTTGAATACATATAGCTGAACTGCAGACGTCTGCTACATTCTGAACCATCACAGAGCAAAGTATTTTCTATCATTGTCCTATCACAATACTAATAATAACATGACAGAATTGTATGTTTTGCCACCTGTTTTTTCTTAATCTAAGCAGAAATTCAAAATGCGCTATCAACAGTCAGTACTGGCTTTGAGATGGAAGAAGTAAGATTGAGAGGTGTATTGGTTCACTGAGGCCACTCTAGGTTTTTAAGCTACAGGCTGAAGTTCTTTGGATCTGCTAATTGCCTGTGTCATCTTGCTCAAATCTCATGTCTCTTCTTTCCCTCCAATTTGGTTGTAACACCTTTTTAATAGTTGCTGTTGTCATTGTAAAGGCACCAGTCAATTTGAGTTCACAGCAATTTCAATTTGGCTAATCAGATTTAATAATACACCTGTTGATACCATCTCTGCTGTTACCTTATATCTTCTTAGTAAGCTAAAATTAACTTTTTATAAACTGTAGAAGTCGTGTTATTAAGGAAAGAGAGGTGATGATGAATGTTTTCTAAAATAGATACATAATTTAGTAGTCTTACTTTTTCAAAAAATGTCAAAAAAGGTCCTGTAGCAGAGACAAATAACAATTAAATACATGAGCTGAATCTTTCTGCTTCACACTGATTCCCACATATAGTCTTTGGTTTTCTCAAGTTAGGCAAATACATGGAGACAGATTTCCAGGAAGTCTTGCAGAAGAGTTAAAACTCTACCATAAGAAATGAGTATGATAAAGTCCTTTTTGTTCTATACATCTCATTCATCGTGGTCTTTGACAGAAATGGCAACTGGTGCTTTTTTCATATACCCATGTTCAGTCTAATGTGCAGTGTTTTTGCTGTGGGTTAGTTTTATTTACCATGATGGTTAGATGTACCCATGTGAACAGCACAAGAAATTCTGTCCCCCTTGTGAATTTGTCCTGGGCAAAAGTGTGGATAATATTTCAAAGTATGATGTCCGTGTTCAGAAGTTGAAGAACCCAGCAGAGACAATTACAGGTACAGTGTGCAGGATGCAGTCCTTTGAGAGATGGCTGTTGTATGCCAGAGGAACAAACCCTGAATTACTTGCCAGAGCTGAGCCTTTCTTTACAGGTAATTAAAAGCAAAGCTGGGAGGGATTGTTGATTTATAGAACAGCACAAGTCTACTTACAGCATTTGAATGAGTACACATTTTATTTTCATGCATCATTTGGCAATGCACTGTATCCTCCATAAATGCTCTCATCCTCATGAAGTAGAATACAGGCAACTCACTTGGTCCTCAGGCAAAAACTGTTCTACTTTATCATTCTTGCTGTGTTCCCTGCACCTTTTCTTGTTCTAATGCAGTATTTTTTTGAATTGAGGGGACTTCTTTCACATGCACTCTTTAAGATGTAGATCAATTGTGGGTTTTTACAGTGATATAATTATATTGCTCCTGCTTATTAGTTTGTAACAGATGCCAGCCTTACAGATACAATGTCTCTTCCTCTACCCCAGAGGTGCAGACTGCTCTTGAAAAATTGGCAATATATTTTCCCCACTGAGCAATAATTGCTTTGATTTTGGATCTTCCTTCTGCTATATGCTCTTGATTTAGACAATGGGAATCTCCCTGAATTCGTCTGCAGTAGACATTAATAAAATTATTCCAGAGAGTGTCACTTCAAATCCTCTGCAATTGTGTTGTCCCTTTGGAAAGATTCCTTTACAGCCTGGTTAGCAGATGGCTCTGTAAGTTCTCTTCACGGACTTTTTGTTCCTGCTGTCTGGAAGAAGGTTTAAATTAGTTTAGCTATTCTCATTTTATTTTTTTACCCAGCCTGTCTGATTTTATTTTACCCACTTCATTTGCCAGAGATTTTGAGCCTTTTGTTTTCTTTGTCAAAAAAGATTCAGTTTGTTGAATTATGCTTTCTGTCATGGTCAGAATGGGAGCTTCACAATAAGTTTATCAGGGAGACCCTCCTATTGAGATATGAAGTGTAGAAAGGACCTGCTTACCTTCTAAACTCCTTCTGAGAAGGAAGTTCAGGTGTGGCTGGATCCACCCTCAGCCCCAGATTTTGTTGTTTTCCAGGAAGCCCAAGATGCTGGCAGTCCAGTTCTGATTTTGAGAATGTGATAGCAGGCCAATGCTTTCCTAACTAATCAAGTATCTTTGATTGCAAAGGCAATCTCACCTTGACCATCTTTGAGGAGGGAGGAGTCTGACCAGCCTTTTTTAAAAAACTAGGTTTGCAGAAGCCATGTGGAAGCCACTGCTCTTACTAATGCCAGGTGTTTTACGTGAACTTGAACTGAGCTGGTTAGCTACGTAAACATAGGACAAGTAAAAGATCCGCTTTCCAGTGCAGGTGAGGCAGAGGTTCAGTATAGTCCTGGTGCCTAGCTAAAATCTTGTCTTGACTTTCCATTAGCAGAGTAATGCAGCTGAAAAATGAGAATGGCTTTTGCAAAAGCTATGACAAGAAAACTGAAATGAAATTGCCCTGTCTGAGGTGAAAGCCAGAGCAAAGAGTGGCAAGGAGGGTATGTTTTTAGAAAGGAGAAAACATTTACCTGGACACTTACTTATTTGTCTGGTGTTACTAGGAGAGTAACATTGAATCAGGTCTCACAAAGCAGATATGAGGAAGGGCCTGTGTTCAGGTCCTTCTGAGAGGGATGAGCTGAATGAGATGAATGCCTGTCCTCACCTAGAATCAGAGGTGTTCAGCACCTCAGAAAGCCAAACACGGTCCACCTGCAAAAAACAGGTTTATAGGGGAAGGATGAAATGGATTGCATTTTGAGAAGGGAGGATTAGCCTTTGTTTCTGTCCTGTTCCCCCTCCCCTTCCCTTCCTGTGGGTGCCTTGAGTTTGTCAACAGAAAATTCCTTGTATCTCTAAAGTACTCATGAGACCTCTTACATCCTCTCTGGAGGTGTAGTTTGCCTTTTGTGTTGATGACCTTTATAAGCTATTGAGTTACAGGATGAACAACAACAGCAGGGGCAGACCTGAGAAAGGAAAGCAGATAGTAACCTATTGCCCAAAATCTAAATTTTAATGGATTTTTTTACTTGCATCTGCTGCTCTTACTCCTTGGCACAATATTCAGGAAATAGTTGTTTATTCTTTAACAGGAAAGGTCATCTTCTCTCTGCAGCATAAAATGTTGTGTTTTTCTTAATCTGAAGGAGCTCATCCTTCCTGCAGGGTAAAAGAATAAAGTCTGCATCCAAACTGATGGTTTAGCAGTGTCTACATCTGCTGCACCTCAGATGATTCTCATTTATCCTGTGACTGCAAGATGACAGCCTGTTAAAAGCAGGCGAGTTTAAAGGAGAGAATTTCAAATGAAAAAATGTGTCTCAGTAGAGAGGACACTGCTTCAGGATAAATTAATCTTCTGTTTGTACACTTTACAACAATTGCAAACCATCATTTTTAATAGGTATTCTTCCTCCTGTTTGTTCTATACACAGCCCAAAATATGTCTTGTTTCTCAAAGTGTATTCAGCCTGCTTACATACTAGACTTAATGTTGAGACCTCTACTAAAATGCCTTCTTAGTTGCCCTTCTACAAAGCAATGATATTACAAGAAAAATAAGCAGTGGAAAAATAGACTGACTTAAAATAGAGCTTCATATCTTTGTTGCTAGTTATATTAGCTTATATGCCCTAGCTATTTTCAAAATGTTTTTCAAATGTAATTCTTTTCTAGTATGGTCTTAAAACTACCAGGTTATGCATAGACCAGGGAAAATGTTTGGGGTTTTTTTCTGTAAACAAATGCCAAGTCTATAATATAATCTTCCTTTATTTTTGAATATATTTCAGTATATATAGTGACTTAATTACAGGAGTCACATCTTGGAAGTAGAGTGACCATAAGGGAAGTCTGGAAAGCTCATGTGATGGTACTCAGGCCTGAGAGAGATTGTTATGCTTGGTATATTGATCTCTGCAGAGTTATCTGATGCCTGACCTCCACTGGCTGCACAGAGGGGTGTTTTATTTGCTTTGTTCTGTAAGAGTGGTATTTGAACACTTGTAAACACACCGGTATCTCGTTCTACTAGGCACTGATAGGCCTGCTAGAGTATCCTTGATCACATAGTCTCCTCAGTCTGAGTATCACAATGCTCAGTATCACAATGCAGAGTTCAAAGTTCTACTATTTTTTTCAATCAAGCAGCAACAAATTTATTTTTAATGCACCATATCTCAGCTTCACTGTTTGTTTGTTCATGTTTCCTATAGCTTTAGAACATCTTTAAATCCTTATTGATGTCTGTTTGATTTTGCAGTGAAAGTAGCAAACTATGGAGGTTTCCAGAAGCTTGGAAAGCTGTTAGCAAATCACTATGTTACAGAAATTTCTTTAGAATACTTTGTAAGGCAATCTGCTTTAAACGAAGTGGCCATTACCCACATGATCACACACTGGAGCACAGCCAGAGCAGCAGTAATGGTGGCTTTTCATCACTGTTCCTTGATTGTCTGGTCCTGTGGCAATAGCAATGGTGGGTTGGCTCTTTGCTACATAGGCCCTTAAAATGTCTAGCATCATGATGAAGGATCCCTAGTGCAGGAGTTTAAAATTACCTTGGCAATGGATTTTGCCCCTTTAACCAATTTTTCAAGCCTAGAAAAGTTTCAGAGTGTTAGGGTTTGGGGTTTTTTCTCCTGTCTTCTTGTGTTATTAACTATACATGTCCATTGCAAATAAGTATTGTCCTGGTCCAGCCAGGATAGGGTTAATTTTTCCATCAGCCAGGACAGGCCATGACTAGGAGTCCCAGATTATTGTATACCACCTCACATCTTTGATAGGGATGGGTGAAGGAGCCTTTCCAGGTCACATATCCTGGGAGTGGCCAGCTGTTGTTGGAGTTCTCAGTGTGGTGAGCACTCATGTATGAACCATTTGCCTCTTTCTTGTACACACTTTTGTTAATACTCCATCCATTGTTTTGCTTGCAGTTAAATCAGTTATATGAATAATTTGTTTAAAACATAAGCCCCTTTACTGAAGTCAGAACTGCAGTAAAATTGCTGTATGCTAAATTTTGCTAGAGTTTAAAACTGATGAAGGCCACTTTTTCTAACAATGCCAGACACCAAGACAACTGATTGAAGCAGAGGGCAGTTCTGCCTCTTCAGCAATCTGAGAAGATGATTTAGAACCTTTGCCTCACTGCAATCAGTCTTAATTTACATCACCTAGACAATTAAAAAATAAAAAAGCTTTCAAAGTAGCTTAGGTAAAATATGAGTAAGTCTTTTTTTGCTCAATTACTTGTGGGAAAACTGTATTTTTGACACATATGGAAAGACCACAGTAGGAAAAGGAAGTGAATGCAGTAAAGTTCACAGCTGTATTTCACTGAAAAGCAAACCACTGGCATGAACTAAATTACTGCCTGGTTTTGTGGCTACAGCCTCTACTAGGAGTAGAGGAGAGTAAAATTGAGCCCTACATTGTAAGGGCTGAAACCTATGTCCATACTTACCTCTCCACAGGCTTTCCCTATTTTGCTTTCAGTATTGGTACTCAGAAAAAGGCAACACATCAAGGCTTTCTGCTGTATTTCAGCCATTCGTCCCACCAAGAGATGCCTATGGAAGCTCAAAACAAAACACCCCAAAACAAAATACATCCCTAAACTCAAAGTTTAAGAAGTAGAACTTTATTCACACATTTGAAACAAGACAACAGCCTTCCTGAAAAAAGCTGTCATATTTCATGATTCTAATCAGACCTGTAAGATGTCCCTCCTACTATGACAGTACATTGTTTTCCATGCCAGGGCCACCAGTGGCCATTTTAACACACATTGCTGCCATAGTTCTCTCCTAAGAGGATTCCATAATGAATTGTTCTGGTGCTGCCATTCTGACAGAAAGTCTGAGGAATGCAAAACATGTTGAGAGATATATGAAATCTATCACATGGGGTCAAAAGAGTTAAATCTATCATGTACTAAGAAGACTTGAAATTGCCTCAGGGAAGTAAAAAGTATTTTGTTGCTGCAGTACTTTGAAATACATTTGACTAGAGGTCTTTAAGAAAGAGCTCATTTCAATGCACATTCAATTACTAGTCTGAAGTTATTTATTTGTTAACAGGGACAGCTCAGTGTTACGAAAATGTTATGACTAATTGTCTTGATAAAATTCAGTTCTTCACCATCAACCACCAATGCATAAGTGATTCACACCTCTCAGTGGAAAAGATTTGTATCTGGCTTTAAAAAAGAAGCAAAAATTAGTATAAAAGAGCTTTTTTGTTTTTAAACACACATAAGAACTACTAAATTACACAGGAATTACATGTTGTCAGAGAAAATCAGAAAACAATTCCCCAGAATATAGTTTTGTTTTATAAGGAAGTGAACAATACACTGGAGAATTCTGGACAAAGCATTTCAAATAAAAGCATAAGTACTGAAGTACTGAGTACATAAGTACTGAAGTACTGAGAACTGCTCAACATTACCAAACTGAATTTGTCCTGAAAACAAAGTTTACCTACAACGTTCCCATCTGTGTAAGGAAACACAGATGAAAAAACTGCATTTGACTTACAACCTTTTGTTCCAAGAACAGCCCACTATGTACCATTAATAATTCAAATAAGCTGCACTGTTAATCGGGATGCTGTAGTTAAAACTCTTATCAGAGCAATGAATACTCTCCTTCATTCTAGCTACAAAAACACAATTCCAAGCTACAAAGAGGGATTTCTACTGGCAGAAGTAGTCTTTTCAGAGAGCCATAAGAATGGATGGAAGTCCCAAAGCCAAGAGGTTTCTGAAGGGAGTTCAAAACTTGACTGTATCTTCATTTACCACAAAGCTGCAATACTTACAATCCTTCAGAACAATGGTGGGTATGTGGTTACTTTGTATGTGTTTGTCTCTCCAGCGTTGCTTCCATTCGGCTTTGTTTTAAACCCTATAGGATACAATTTAGTAAAATCTCGGTTTGGCCAACATGCAAATAAAAGCTTTAGTTGCAGAACAAAAACATTTCTGGACAATCTTTTTCAGTCCTCAACAAATCACAAACAGTTTTAAACTTTCTTTGGAAATCAAAATGGGCAGTTTAGAAACAGTTTTGAAAGCCCAACTACATGACCTCTTTACAATCAGAGGCTACACAAAATAATTTCAAACATATACTTGTTCAACTGAAAGTAAATTAAAGCAATCCACGGTTATATGTAATCTGAAGCACAAAATCTTCCTCAGTACAAATAGTAGTTCATCACATAATTTTCTTTCTACATAAGTGCACAAATAAAAATAGGAATCAATAATACAAGTCGCAGATTTTCACAACTATGTTGACAGTTTCTACTGGACCTTCACAATGACATGAAACAATTACTGATGAACAATCTGCAAAAGTGACAAATCTGATCAAAAGTGTGATACTACCACTTATACTGAAAGAAAATAAGTAGAAGACTACTGAAAAATAATCGTATTTACTCCATCTGTCTACAAAGATAGAATTGTGTTTTTTAGAATGGCTGTAAAACAGTGCCTATAAAAGTATCTGACAGGACCCCTCCAGTCAAACAAAGTACTAAAACATCAACTAAATATATATATACATATATATATATATATATGTATATATATATATATATATGCTGGCTCACATGAATTCTACTCAACTCAGTACTTACACAATACAAAACACCCTTAAATGTAGTGACTGTAAATAAGAGACCTAAAAAGCAGCCCTCCCTGTATGACTTCTTGCTGCAAACAGGAGCACCAACAGCAGTGCAAAATTACCAAGACACTTCAAACCACAGCAGGACATACCAGGTAATATCCAGTGTGGTAACCACTCATGTACCAGGCTATCAACATGCTCCCCAATGCTTCGTCGTCCTCAGCAGAGTCTGGCCTCATGGGTGGTGGAGGAGGAGGAATCAACTAAGGAATCACAAAGGAAATGTCTGTGTTTCAATAGGGTGTTTCCCAGATTAGAGAGCACCTAATTCTATAAGATTAAAACATAAAACTGAAAAATAGGAACATATCCTCAATATGAATAAGAGTCAGAGATTATGTTTCCTGAACACATGTAATTTCAAAAGCCTAGGAAAAACAAGACTCCTGTAGCTCCACAGGAGTACTGTAAACAAAAAGTGTTACTAGGAGAAAATACTATCTTCTTCAGTGAAATGCTGTTAACTTAAAGTGTAGTTTATTCAAATAATTTACCCCTTGGTATTCTGACCAACAGTTTCACTGTCACAGAAATGAATGCAAATCAGACCTCCTATGTTAGATTATCATAATATTTGGAACTTAATGTGTTAACAAGTATATGAAAAATACAGGCAAACAGAACAAGTATATTCTAAAACCAAAGGCAGTGAACACATTCAGTAAGAAAACCTGAGATCACCAATACTCATCTTCCCCATCCTTCTGTCACTTACTGGTGGTCCCGCTGGGAAGGGTGGGGGCCAGCAAGATAAAAATGATGGAGGTGCCTTGAATTTTGATCCAGACTACATGGGGAAAAAAAAAAGTGGAAGAGTATAAATTAAAAGGGAATTTATGTGAATTATGTGAAACAATTCACGTACCTTGAACAACAGATAACACATTGCAGCAATTTAATGAAAACACAGACATGTATATGATAGTGAATATAGCTATTTCTGAGGCACATTCCATAACTTGAGAAGTGCAACTTAAGATTACTCATGTCACTGAGGTAAACACAGCTGAAGCAGGGCTCTGTTTAGAAGCATTTTTTAAAGTATTTTCAAAAGGCTTTCCTAAGTGGAAGTCAATGGTCACACTCTCAACAGGAGAAACATATCAAATATTCACACAGGAAAACACATAATTTCTCTGCTTGTGTGCAGAGGGGGCAAAAATTGACTAAATTCCATTGTGCTAGTGAATGTCCTTAAATAAAGATCTAGATACAAATCTACTGACACAGCAGAAAAAAGATAAAATAAAACCTTATAAAAAAATCTTGCACAAACAGTAACGTTTAGAAAACATAATGCTGTGTTCAGAAAACAACTGCACTATTCTTTAGACTCATACACAATAGGAAAACTAAGGGGTGTATCAATATCCCATCACTCCTAATTCAAGAGAGCAGCTACAGCTGAGAGGCTCTTCGACATGTGGGCATCAACTTTAATGCCTTAAATGTCCTGTGAAGTGAAGCATACCAATTGGCTAGAAAATGCAAAATCTTAAAACATCAACAGCACTGACACTAATCACACCACCAGAATCCAGGGAACAATATTCCTCTTCTAAGTTAAAAGGCAATTGGAAAGCAAATGTTAGCTAAGGACCAGAAGGTTCTTGTCACAGCAGCATTGCAGGAGGACTATATTGTGGCCAGATAGTTACAAAATGGCAGACCAAGAGATGCATATCTGTACATCCATTCTCAAAATGCTACTAATTGAATTCTAGACAATGAAAAATATCATATTGTCCCAGGATTCAAACAGTATACCACACTTAGCAATGGTACATAAATTATTTCAATTAAGGTTGAGCTTACTCTTCCTAGGCCTGGAGCTGGCGGTGGTGGTGTGGGAAATCTCAAACTTTGAGGAGAAAATCTTGCTTTTGTGCAGTTGTTTTTGTTTCGAGGTGACTGGGAAGATTTTTCACTTTCATCTGTTGAATATGGAGTCTCATTTTCATTCTAGAAGACAAAGACATTTTTATGACACACACTAAACAGGAGTTTGCAAAAGCAATTTTAGTGCAAAAAAGCTTGGAGTCTCATTCACATCCCTCCCTCTCTCCAGCCCTCCCAGTCCTACACAAGGATAACTTTATCTGCTCATCATTTTAGCTATGTTGTCTTTCACTGGTGAATTTCTTGTTGTCCACTCCCTTTCTTCCACGCTGAGTTCAAGAATGGATGCTTTCATTCCCCCCATCAGCTTGTGTCTGTTTACAACAGAACTGTACATGACTTCTCACTCTGAACATCAGCAACCCCACCAGACATACTAAAAGAACTTGATTCTCCCCCTTCCCAACTCATTATAGAAGAACAAAAAAGTCCCTCACCTCCCCAGAATGCCCCATCCCATTTACTGTTTCATTGCTGGTTGGAGGAAGCAAATCAGACAAGTTCTGCTCCTCCTGATTTCCATATCCTGTGTAGGTGACAACACATGTGCCTCTCTTCTGGTTGATGGAGGCAATAGTTGCTAAATACAAATTGCCATCCTCAGACCAAACAGCACTGCAGCTGTCACCAACTTTCCACTGCAAAAGAAACAAGAGAAGCATGTAAATACCTACATGGCTGGGCAGAACGTACCTTTTCCTAAGCTACTTTCTGTCCAGAGAGATGGATCCCACCTACAGTGTTTCCTTTGCATTTACTGAAATTCCTCTATGTAACCTAAAGTTTATAACGTCATCACCCCACACCACCATCCCAAAATGTTACTCTCAAGGTGATGAAGCAGCCACTCCGGCGAACGGAAGTACAACATTCAGCACAAGCACCACTGGCATTTACAAATGACACGACCTGTTTCAAAGGCGCTGTATTGCTCTTGTTTCTATTTCTGTTCTTTTTATGGTTTTTTCTCTTTATCACCAGGCGCTGCTCCTGCTTGTCTGAAGGCTCCGAGCACTCCCCATTTTTTAAGGCATTCTTAAGGAAGAGAAAGGAGAAAACCAATAAATGCCAATCCAGCGGCCTCAGCCCCAGCATCTAGCCCCGGCCGCGCCGACCCCTTACCTTGAAGGAGGCCACCGCCTTGTCGTACGCCTTGATGAGGGCCGTGTCGTCCCAAATGTCCGAGTCGTCGCTCTGGGGAGGCCACACACGGTTTAGTGCCATGGCAAGGCCCCGCTCCCGGCCCCGCTCCCGGCCCGCCCCGCCGCTCCCACCTGCCCGGTGCCGCGCCGGAACAGCACCGCGTCCGCCATGGCCGCACGGCCGCCGCCGCGCACGCGCAGAGCGCCGCGCCCGCCCCGCCGCCGGAAGGGGCGCGGCCGAGCCCGGGCCCGCCGGGATCCGTCGGCGCCCGCCCTCCGCGTGCTTGCCTGGGCCTGCTGTGCCGCGAAACCCGCCCCGGCGAGCTGCACAGCGGGAGCCGGGAGCGAGGCAACGAGAGGCGAGCGAAGGAATTGGTGCAGGGCTCAGTGCTGGGCTCCACAGTACAGGAAAGACAAGGAGCTACGGAAAAGGGTCCAGCAAGAGGTCACAAAGATGATTTGGGGTCTGGAGCGTCTCACTTAGGGTCAGAGACTGCAGGAGTCGAGCCTGTTCAGTTCAGAGAAGAGAAGACTGAGAGAGGATCTCATCAAAACACACAAATATCTCGAAGGCAGGTGCCCAGAGGATGGTGCCAGACTCTTTTCGGCGGTGCTCAGCGACAGGACAAGCAGTAAAGGTCAGAAACTGAGACACAACAAGTTCCACCTCAATAGACAGAGCATTTCTTTACATTGAGGGTAGCGGAGCACTGGAACATGCTGCCCCGGAAGTCATGGAGTCTCCCTCTCTGGAGACGTTCAAACCTCACCTGGGCACATTCCTGTGGCATGTGCTCCAGGTGACCCTGTCTTGGCAGGGGGCTTGGACTGGATAATCTTCCACCCCTAACAATTCTGTGATTCTGTGAATTTGCCTAACTTCTCAACTACTGCAGGTGTTAACATTGCCAGCACCAGCTACATCTCCTTTCCAGCTCTCCTCAAGCTGTGCCAGGGGCCTGTTACCAATGAATGAATGAACTTAGATGGAACAGAGTTTAAAAAGCAAAGGCTTCAACATATTTCTCTAGAGACTGGATCAGTTGCTGAGTAACACATTCAGTGCAGGCAGCTCCGGGTGCAGCTGCAGTGAGAGCAAGGCTAGAGGCCAGCCCATTGTGCAACAAAAGGCACAGGGACTTGTGGCACCAGCCGAGGAACTGAGACACAGCAGGAGCCACACCCAGCCCTAGACTGTGAAGGTGTAAAATCACAGGCATTCCTTTGTTTAGGATCCCTCGCAGAGGCACCAGGTAGAGCTGTGACTTTGTTAATTATTGCATCAAGATTAAATAATATTGATCAGGATGTCTGAGACTGCTACAGGAAACACGGGGTTGTGCTGATAAGGAATCCTGGTCTGAATGTGAGTGTGAGTGATATAGCTGTGAAGGGGCTTCAATCCCAGCTCAGGTGGTGCAAATGTGACTGACTGCTAGAGTGGCTTTCTGGATGGTCAGACAAGAAACTTTCCCCAAAATTTTCACCTAGTCAGTACGCAATATACTCAAGCATCCATGTGAAGCAAGGGCTGAGTTTTTCCACACTAACTTTTATTCCTGAGGCAGGCTGAAGCAGTAATTTCCAATAATTTTAGTGGTGTGACAGTTTCAAGATCTGCTTCCATTGGAACTCATGAACATCAAGCCTGCAGCTTATTTAAGTTAGTATCAGGACTCGATTGATTTCCTTTTGTATACCAACAAAGTCTGCAAATCAAGAGGCATTTTTTCCTATAGGGCAGACTTAAACTGCATGTAACAGTGCTTATAATATACATTTCTTATAAACTTTGCTTATACTTTGTATTACACTTACAAGATTATCCATTCCTTGTGTTCTTGGTAACTTCTTGGAAATCAACTGATTATGAAGCATAACCATTTCAGATTAGACAGTATTTCGTGCAACATTTTATTGTAAAAATATTTTGAGATTTACAGTTCAGACCTCTGCAAGGTTAAGCACATTTTACAAGTGTGTTCCATTATGAATGAAGCTGTACTTTCAAGAATTCAGGCAAACAAATCTGGTCTAACTGTAGACTCAGAAATTCTGTTACTGGAACCACTAAGTAAACTACCAAATGCAGCAAAAGCTACAATAAAGCTATTGCTTAGTACTTTTATTCATAGACATGCAGAAGAGTATAGTCAGTTTTGAAAGAGCACTGTAGACAACCAGGCCTATAGTAACCAGAAAATAACTAATGATAGTTGAACAACTCTGCACAATAAATGTTTAATCATTTAATGGCTGGACACTTTAATGAATGATCTTCTAGGTCCTTCTGCTTCATCAGCGCACTCTATCTTCTCCATAGCAGCAGCTCATTTTGCTCCTGCCTGCAGAGACTTCCTTTCATTAGCTGCTTTTTGCTTTTGCTGCATGATTTCAGAGTCCCTGTGAAGAAAAAACAGCTGGATATCAGATACTGGCTCAAAATTTTTCTAAGCAGAGTTCCCTCCCTTTAATAACTCCCACCTGAAAAAGGAAAAAATAACTTCTCAGTTAGGCACAAGCAGAGTGTTTTTATTACCCAGTTTTTGCAGTGCAGGCATTACTCCATGAGGCAGACAATTTACTCTATTAGTAGACCTCATATAATTCTTTTGGTTTTAGAAGTAAAGGACAAAATGGATCAAACATCTTAAACAAAGCATTACACAATCTTTTCCTGTTTGCAGCAGGCAAAAATCTGGTCAAAAAAATTAAAAAGCTTTACAGGATGTTATGAACAATGAATCTGCCTGGTTTTTTTTGTGAAGAGAAAGTGTTACAGAGAGGACTCAAAACTCTAGCTAGGTGTTTTCTGTTATGTTAATTACAAGTCGTTGTCGTTAATGGTTGTTTTGTCTCAGTAATAGCCCTGGCCGGCTGGCTGAATGGGTGGAAATTCCCTCCCTAGACAGCGAGAAAGGAGACAAGCTGAAGGAGGGGGCA
>JACDOX010000821.1:0-56268 GCA_014549065.1 Cardinalis cardinalis | reverse complement strand
AAAAATATCCCACTAAACCTCTCCTGATGCCACTTGAGGCCGTTTTCTCTCGCCCTGTCCCTCATTCCCTTGGGAGAAAATCCCGACCTTCACCCGGCTCCAACCTCGGAGCAGAAACTTGGCGGGGGGAAAAAAATCCCAATTAACTCCCAAGTGTGGAATTAATCCAAAGGGACAGAAGCTCAGGAGAAGAGAACTGGATGTGAAGGAGGCCGAGGGTGCTCCGGGCTACGCGTGGAAGTTGCGTGCAGGGAGAGGGAGGCAAAGGCTCTTTGATTGTGATCAGGGATGAAGTGCGGGCTCGGGAAAAAAAAAAAACCAGGGAAGTTTGGAATGGTTGTGAGAAAAAAGCAAGCAGCACTTCAGTTCCTAAGTCCTTATTTATGGAGGATGTGAAAATATTCCAGCAAAAAAATCCTGGGGGATGAAGGGAGATTTGGTGTCGCCTCCATGGGTTTTTTAGGAATTGTTGTTCCTGGAAAGTCGTGGAATTAGGGAAGCCTTGGAGGGATTTGGGGTGGGAAGGGCAGGAATAAATGAGTTTATGGGTTTGCATAAAATGGTGGGAATTAGAGTGGACCAGAGAGGCTTTTTAAGGAAGAATCTTGTTTGGAGCGTCTGGAATGGTGGGTGATGTTTTCTGTAGTCAGATAAATGCATAAAAATCCCTTTTTTTTTAAATCAGGAAAATTTACAGCAGGAATTTCTGGAGCAGGAACAGGAGAAACCTTGGAGCAAGGGTCAAATCACCAAAAAGCCGATTCTGTGATTTGACAAAATCAGCTTTGGCTCCTTCATAGAACCGACAATTCCAAGGAAAAGCTCGGGATTGGGAGAGGTTCTGTCATTCATCCCAAGCATCCGAGGGACAAGGGAACAGGCAGKATGTGATCTCACAGAGGTYGTCCGAGGATGCCCCAGAACAGATYTTTTTKKGGGATCCTTCTCCATGAATGAACCTTTGTATTTTCRACAAAATTTGCCTGGAAATATWTTTTCATCCCATTTTTTGCCTGCGAGATACCAAAGGAATGGCAGAGGAAGCGATGGGAATAGGAGGGCAGGAGAATTGGGTAAAAAAAGGACAAAAAGTGTGACCGTAGCAGGAGCTCCACATTTGGAGAAATTCCAAGTAGAACTTGGGCACAAGGAGAACATTTGGGAAGATTGGAGCTGGCTGGGGGTTGGGATCTGCTCCCAGGGAAAAAGGGACAGGACAAGGGGACACTCCAGCCATGCCAGGGGAGTTTTAGGCGATTTTGGGAAAATTCCTCCTGGAATTTTTGGCACAGGGAGACTCGGGAATATTTTTGGCTGGGAACTATAACGAGGCCTTAACTCCGAATCCATTTGAGGCAGGACCTGTTTGATGCAGGAGATCAGAAGAAATCCACTTAAAAATCCCGGGATGCAGAAATAGGAATGACAAAGGATGTGGGATCTGTCTGTCTTCTTCTAAATCAGAAGGAGAAGCTCCAATTGAGTTTTTACCCTCTAATCCACCAAAACATATTTCCAAGGAATGCCTTTTTCCCCTATTTCTAAATTTAAATGGAAACTCTCCCAACTTGCTCATGTGTTGCACTTATTCATTTCCCAGTTTTAGGTTTGCTCCCTTTTGACAAATTTCCTTTTATCCCAAAAAAAGGCCTTGAACTGCTCCAAAGGGCGAAAATACTCGGAGATCATACTCAGATTTGGGTTTTTTCCCACATCTGACTCAGGAACTCTTCTGTCAGCTGGAGGAGGAGGAAGAATAATTTAAAATATTCAACCCTTCATGAGCAACGCTCCAAGAACATTTTTAATGCAGCCGGAATAAGATTTGGGTTTTGGAGCTCTCTCGGTATTGATTTGTTGCTTCAATTTGTTCATTGTGCATGGAGGGAGGAAAATGTTTTATAAAAAGATTTCTGAGAGCACCCAGTGATGGCTGGACCATCACGGAGTTGCTTTGGCTGTTCATGGTTAATTTGATTTCTATTTAAAGCCAGCAGGGATTTATTTTGTCGCGTTTTAAAGGAGAAAAAAAGGGAGGAGTGGGCGGATCTCATCGGGACCCTGATTTAGGAGATGTCTCCTCCTTCCCCACCTCAAATCGGAGCTTTTTTATCCTAAATTTCTGTCTCACCCTCGCCTGGGTGCAAGTGGCATTTGTCAGCCTGAGGAGAGTAAATTAAAAACATCCTAAAAAAAAACCCCAAAACAAACCCCAAATCTTGATGTTTAAGGAATTTTCCTGCTCGCCTCGTCGTCTTCTCTCATTTTTAGCGGCACTTTTCAACCGTAGCTTCCAAGAGCACGGGTCATTGCCTTGGAGATTGGCAGATGAGATTCCCTCTGGCTCCGACGTCGCTCCGAGGAATCTGTGTCCGGACAGGCGGAATTGAGCCGGGTGGGCACCATTGGGTGAAGAACCCAACGAAGGCGTTGCCTGGGGGTTGGAAACGCCCTCAGAGCGTGGCGGTGTCTGGCAATTCCTACTTTTCCCTGGAAATCTGTTGCCCAGGCAGTTGGGAGAGGTTTTTTCTTGGAGTTGGACTCACGGGATCTTGGAATGGCGCGTCATCCTGGAATCTTTGCCTCGGTTTCTGAGCAGGGGTGTTGGGTGGTGCTTGATGAGTTTCTGCTCAAATTTTGGGTTTAAAGGGTCTTGGTTAGGAAGGCCTCGAGGGTTGGGATTGATTTGCCTTTCCCTGAAAAAATTGGATTTTGTTGGAACCAGGCTGGGACAGCTGGGAATGTCCATCCTGGAGAAGGGAAGGATCCAGGGAGAGCTCAGAACCTTTCCAGAGCCTAAAGGGGCTCCAGGAGAGCTGGAGAGGGACTTGGGACACGGGATGGGGTGATAGGACACAGGGAATGGCTTCCCACTGCCAGAGGGCAGGGATAGATGGTATATTGGGAAAGAATTCTGCCTTGTGAGGATGGTGAGGCCTGGAATGGAATTCCCAGAGAATCTATGGCTGTCCCATCCCTGGAAGTGTCCGAAGCTAGCTTGGATGGTGCTTGGAGCAACCTGGGATAGTGAAAGTTGTCCAAGGCAGGGAGCTGGAACTGGATGGTCTTGAAGGTCCTTTCTGACCCAGACTATTCTGGAATTTTATCCTGCTGGTGCCATTTTGGAAGGAGAATCCTGACGGATAACGAGATCAGCTCCCCATCCAACACCTTGGAGCTGTGGCCGTTGTGTGGCCAAGGTCCGGCTGGCCGTGGACCTTCTCCACGGACGCTCAGCGTGCTTGGAGAACATCCCAAGTGGCTCAAACTTACGGATAAACAACTTTTTGGATGTTTTGTGGTGGGAAACATTCCTGGTGAACTCACTCAGGCGAGTCCCCGCGCCAGACAGGCCGAACGAGTCCTGGAGGCTCCAGCAACGTCTCGTCCATGCCCAAACAACCACTGCCATCCCCCCAAACGTTGGGATGGGATCGTTTATCCCGGGAGGCAGCCGGTGTGGTTCTTTCAAGTGTCTGGGGGATGATTTCCCTAATTTTCCTGCTGCTCCAAGGGTTTTAATCAGCCAGCAAATTGCAGGCCTGGCTGATTCCCGCCTTATCTCCCGGCCTTGCTGCTTGGGTTCAAGGGCCCTCCTTGGCTTTGTCGTTTCAGGATGAGCTCCCAAATTTCTTTGAGGGTGGAATTAGCGGGATTAAAGGCTTTGGGCACACAGGACCTGCTGGTTTGAGCAGCTCCTCAAACTTTGTTTAACCACAGGAAGCATTCCGGGTTCTTTGAGGAGGAGCCTTTCCATGAAAATCCCCCCCCACCTTGCCCTGTGACTCAGCCACATCCAGCTCAAACCTTTGGGAATTGTGTTAAATCCACCAAATTCCCCTGTCATCGGTGAAAATTCCATGATGCAGCATCCCCTTAACCTGGTTACCTGCTTTTCCCGTGGTCTTTCAGAGGGATCCCTGCGTTTCCTCTGCCCTATTTTCCCTCGGCAGCTCCGTCACGAGGGTGACACGGATAAGAAGGGAAATTTTCTGCTCTCCCGTGGGGGCCCGGAGCCTGATTTGCTCACAGAAGGCATCGCTGGGATAATCAAACCTTCCAGCTGCTTTGTTCCAGGCACCTATTATTGGAAAAGGAGGCCGCCGTGAACTCTCACAAAGGGTTGGGAAGGGCTGGAATTCAAAGGGAAGCAGGTTCAGGAGGAGGATTTGGTCACCTCACCCTTTCGGGAGAGGGTGTGGGAGTTGGGATTTGGGTCATTTGTTCTTCCTGCGTAATAAAAGCAGATCCTAATTGCTACAAGTTCTTGTTATTGTGCCAAAATTGCCGTGACAGGTAAACCATTCCCAGCGTTGTTGTTCCAAAAATGACAATGCAAAAATCTGAATAGTTTTCCCGACAATAATTCCCTGTTTTTCCAGTCCACAATTTCCAAGATGTGGGTGATGGGTGGGGTGGATGAAACTCTTCCTGTTCTGTGGTGGTTTCTCTCCTGTTTTGTTCTCCAGAGTGGTGGAGTTTGGCCTCCTGGTCCAAAACACCTTTGGAAATGGCTCTCTGGGATATGTTGGGGGTGGTCTTGTGCTGGACTCGACAATCCTTGTGGATTAGCTCAGGTTATTCCATGGTTTGGTGTCTTTGAGAATCTTTCCGTGATTCTCACCCTTTGTTTTGGGGTGCTAGGACTTGGAAAAACCTGGGAATTTGGGGAAGGAATAATTTTACTCTTAAAATCAAACTACTGGCCTTAAAGCAGGGAATAATTCCATTCTGGATGGAGTGTGGGGGATGGAAATGAGCTCTTTGCTGTAGAGTAGCCCCAGCACCATCAGAATTCTTAAAAATTTATTTTCCGGATTCCTTTCATGAGCACCCAAGACCACCCTGACTTCTGTTCCAAAATATTCTTCCTTGGGAAGACTGAGTTCCCGGCGCTTAAACCTCCCCAGACTGGTTTAAAACTCTGCTTTGAGCCCTAAGGACCGGGAAAATCCTTATTTAAATATTCCTTATGCAAAGTGGAGCTCCTGACTCGACTGGTGCCGCAGGTATTCCCTTGTTTCACCGCCTGATTATCCCACAACAGTTTCTCCTACGTTTTCGGCTCTCGTCTGCAGCTCCAACCACAAATCCCAAAGTTTTGAGTCAGCTCCCCATCCCAGCTGCCTCCGGAGCGCTTCTCTCCCACACGCACCCGGCTCCTTCTTCCCTTGGCTTTCCCACTTGCCAGCCCAGCAATCATTCCCCTGCTCTGGTGGTGGAAAAATAGGGATTAATCATCCTGACAGCTCCGTGATGACTTCCAGGGCACCTGATTTAAACGGGATGAGACAAAAATCTTATTTATCGCGTCTGCTCTTCCTCCTTTCCTTTGCTGTTTGTTTAAGGCAGGCTTGGATCTGTTGGAGCAAATCCAGGAGATGCTCCAAGGGCTGGAGAAAGGCTGGGAGAGCTGGAAATGTCCAGCTTGGAAAAGAGAAGGCTCCAAGGAGACCATAGAGCTCCTTCCAGTGCCTAAAGGGGCTCCAGGAGAGCTGGAGAGGGACTTGGGACAAGGGATGGAGGGACAGGACATTGGGAATGGCTTCCCACAGACAGAAGGCAGGGATGGATGGGATACTGGGAAGGAGTTCCTGGCTGTGAGGGTGGTAAGGCCTGGAATGGAATTCCCAGGGGATGGATAGGATACTGGGAAGGAGTTCCTGGCTGTGAGGGTGGTAAGGCCTGGAATGGAATTCCCAGAGAATCTGTGGCCACCCCATCCCTGGAAGTGTCCAAGGCCATGTTGGAGCAACCTGGGATAGAGGAAGGTCCATATCCCATGGGATAAGATTCTGGGAATCTGGGAAACACTTCCATRGCCATGGCAGGGGRGTGGGGCTGGATGATCCTGAAGGTCTCTTCCCACCCAAACCATCCCATGATATTTATTTCTGGATGTAGTTGACTCAGCCGTGCTCCAGCAAGACACTAAAAATCCCAACCAATTATTCAATTTTCGTCAATTCCTCATCATTCCCAGGCTCCATCTCCCTAAAAACCTCATTCTGCCTTATTTTTTTTTTGGAATTTTGGAAGGGCTTTTTCCTTCTCCTCATCTTTCTCCTTCCAAGGCCTTCAACCAGAGCGTTCTACTCATGCCTTGGTTCTTCTCCTACCTATGGAATATACAGCCTCTAAACCAGGATTTTTCCCCACTATCCCAGGCTTTTTAACGGGCCTGGAAGGTCTGAGAATTTTATTGAGAAGCCTTGTGGGATTTGCTCGAAAATTTGCCCCCTCCTGCCTTTACTTCTCACGTTTTCCTTCTGCTCCATTTCTCCTCGCTCGCTTTTTTCACACCTTCCGCGTCCTCCTTCACGGCTCCGGCAGAAACTCCTTCATCCCCGCGAGGAGAGACTCGGAATTCTGTCGGAAAGCTGAAGAAGCACCAAAATTATCCCTTCTGGCTGCTTTTCAGGGAGCTCCTGGAGCTGCAGGGAGGTGCAAACTCCATACACAGGTGTCTCGTGAAGTTGCTCTTCATTTTTTCTCTTTTTTTGGGATCAGCCTTTGAGTTTGCTCCTCCTCCCCCCCCTCGCTTTTTGGTCAACCCCTGTTGGAATTGTCTCGTGTCAGGTGTTGGAATATCTCTCTTAGAATGATGGAATTGTTGGGGTTGGGAAAGATTTCCATACTCAAGGAGTCCCAACTATTCCTTCAGCACTGCCAAGGCYACCACTGGCCGCGTCCCCAAGTGCCACATCCACAGGGATATTAAATCCCTCCAGGGATGGGAATTCCAYCTCTGTGCCAGGGCTGGACAGCCTGAATATTCCCAATWTCCAACCTAAACCTCCCCTGGCACAGCTTGAGGCCGTTTCCCCTCATTCCTGTTCCCTGGGAGCAGATCCCAACCCCCACCTGGCTCCAAAATCCCGTCAGCATCTTCCCAACTGTTTTCCTCGTGCCCAATCTCTGCCGTTCCCTTGGAATTTTTCCAACTGTCGAGCTCCTGCTACAGTCACACTTTTTTGTCTTTTTCTTTCTTCTTTTTTTTTTTTCCCCTCCATTCTCCTGTCCTCCCACTCCCATCACTCCCGCTGCCATTCCTTCGGTATCTTGCAGGGAAAAGATGTTTTCATACTCCGG
This sequence comes from Cardinalis cardinalis, assembly GCA_014549065.1. Lineage (NCBI taxonomy): Eukaryota > Metazoa > Chordata > Aves > Passeriformes > Cardinalidae > Cardinalis > Cardinalis cardinalis. The sequence goes on along the minus strand of JACDOX010000821.1, from coordinate 49,176 downwards.
GATCTCGTGGAGCCTTTGATGCTCGGATATGCAAATTTATTTGCATCTCCTTTGTGCTGCTGGTACCTTGCTGCGTCTTTCAGGTGCTGGATTGTTGATCCAGCTCCGCTGTATCCTGGTGGGAATTAACCCTCATGCTGGGAGACTGCTGGTAGCTGTTAATCCATGGGAAAAAAAAAAAAAAACCAAACCCAAAACTGCATTAATTCCTGGCAATTTTAGCACGGAGTTTTTTGGCTGCTGTGAGTCGTGAACAAGAGGCTGGAGGGAAAATTCGCGGTGTGGAATTTGGGAAAAAATGTAGGGAAAAGAGAAGTTGTGGCAAGGATATCCCATGATCTTCCTTCTGCTGGAACAAAACGGGTCAAACTGGGAGGAAATGATAAAATTTTCCGTTGGTTTCGGTGGGATTCCTCTGAAAGAACTTGGGAGTTCCGTGGGTGGTTTAAGGAGCTGTCCCTGCTGGATGAGGATCCCTCAAAGTTGAGATTGGAGGGCTCTGTCCCATCTGCAATTCATGGAATCATGGAATAGTTTGGGTTGGAAGGGACCTTAAAGATCCCATTACAAATCTTTGCTGAGTATCCGTTTCCCCATCTGTTGGGAAAGTGACTCTGATCCATGGATATCCATCCCATTTTCCTCAAGGAAAAACACAATCTCTCCATGGAGGAACTTAAAATTTGAAGGAAGGAGAAGTCTGGAGCAGTCGGGTCATTGAGCTTCTTGTATCCAAGTTTTATTATGGATATGACGATGGGAATGTGTTCCATGCCGTGCAGCCAATGGGCTGGCTGGGAAGCCAAAATAAACAGCGTGGAGTAGGAGGAGGAATTTTGGTGTGGCAGGGAACAAAATCAGGTGTAGGTTGGTGTGGAGTTGATTCCATCCTCAAATGGGAGGAATTTAACCTGGAATTCTTGCACGGAACCTGACAATGAATTCCCTGTTTGCTTCCGGAGTGTTGATGGGCAGCGTTGTCCTGGATTTTGCTCCATTTTTGGATTCTGTGGGAAAGGGTTGGGTGGGAAGGTGAGGAAGGGTCGGTCCAGTGGGGAAGGTTGGGAATGATCATTCTGGAAGGTGAGGAAGGGTCTGGTGTGGAAAGTTGGGAATGTTCTGGTTTGGAAGGTTGGGAGTGGTCGTTGTGGAAGGTGAGGAACAATCCAGTGAGGAAGGTGAGGAACAATCCAGTGAGGAAAATGAGGAGTGGTCCAGTGAGGAAGATGAGGAATGATCCAGTGAGGAAGGTGAGGGATGGTCCAGTGAGGAGCGTGAAGAATGATCCAGTGAGGAAGATGAGGAACAATCCCATATTTGTGGGATTGGTGAGGAATGGTCCTCTGTGGAAGCCGGGAACCATGTGGAAGCTGAGGAGCAATCCCATATGGAAGGTGAGGAAGAGTCTGGCGTGGGAGATGAGGAAAGTTCCAATGTGGAAGGTGAGGAAAGCTCCAATGTGGAAGGTGAGGAGCAATCCAGTGTGGAAGGTGGGGACAGATTTTATGTGGAAGATGAGGAGCAATTCCATGTGGAAGCTGAGGAGCAATTCCATGTGGAAGCTGAGGAAAAGTCTGGTTTGAAAGGGGAAAAAGCCTGGTGTGTGACGTGAGGAAGAGTTCAGTGTGGAAGGTGAGGAAGGGTTCAATGGGGAAGATGAGGAACAATCCCATGTTTGTGGGATTGGTGGGGAATGGTCCTCTATGGAAGCTGGGGACCGTGTGGAAGCTGAGGAACAATCCCATATGGAAGGTGAGGAAGAGTCTGGTGTGGAAGGTGAGGAAAGCTCCAGTATAGAGGGTGAGGAGCAATCCCATGTGGAAAGTGAGGAAAGCTCCAGTGTGGAGGGTGAGGAGCAATCCTATGTGGAAGGTGGGGACAGATTTTATGCGGAAGATGAGGGACAATCCCATATGGAAGGTGAGGAAGAGTCTGGTGTGGAAGATGAGGAAAGCTCCAATATGGAAGGTGAGGGACAATCCCATGTGGAAAGTGAGGAAAGCTCCAATGTGGAAGGTGAGGAGCAATCCCATGTGAAAGGTGAGGACGGATTTTATGTGGAAGCTGAGGAACAATCCCATATGGAAGCTGAGGAAGAGTCGGGTGTGGAAGGTGAGGAAAGACTCAGTGGGGAAGATGAGGAAAAATTCCACATGGAAGGTGAAGAAAGCTTCTGTGTGGAGGGTGAGGAACAATCTTGTGTGGAAGGTGGGGACGAATTTTATGTGGAAGATGAGGGACAATCCCGTGTGGAAGGTGAGGAAGAGTTTGGTGTGGAAGGTGAGGAGCAATTCTGTGTGGAATGTGGGGATGGATTTTATGTGGAAAGTGAGGAGCAATCCCGTGTGGAAGGTGGGGACAGATTTTATGTGAATAATCCCATGTGGAAGGTGAGGAATTGTTCAGTGTGGAAGGTGAGGAAGAGCCTGCTGTAGAGGACAACCCAAAAAACCATTTGGGGTGGGCTGGAGGGGCCTCGTGCCTGTGATCCCACAATCTCCTGGTGTTCCGTGGCCCCCAACGCGTAGTGCCCCTTCTGTGCCACCCCTGAGCAGCCGCAGCAGGATCTAAACTCACAACCAAAACCTGGTTTTATCCTTCCGGTCCATCCCAAATCCCAGGGCAATTAAGCCCTGCTAATGATGGAATCGCTCGTTCCATCCCTCGTGATTGCAGAGGGACGTTCCCGGCGCAGCCTCTTAACGAGCACCTTCCAACGCGGCTCTGCAGCACTGAAAAGGGGAAAAAAAAAAATAAAATAAAATATGCATATTTTAAGCAGACAGATTGCTGCCTTCATCTGGCTCCCTGATTAGATGCCAGGGCGGCACCGTGCGACAGGGATTCCATTCTTTTCCTTCCCTCCCGTCTCCCTTTTCCCTCTTTTATTGGAATATTGTCGCGCTGGGTGATTTTTGATTCTCTGGAAAGATTCACTGCTGGGGGCAGGTCCCTCTATGCTGCCTGAACTTGTGAAAACCTTGAAGCCTCCAGGCCCAGAGGTGACCTGCAGAGCTCTGCGGGATTTTTGGGAAGCGGGAACACGGCAGTGACAGGAAAAGGCGAATTTAACGCACAAACTCGGGGCTTGTTTTGCCCGTGCTGCTCTTCACAGAAATCTGAATTTTCAATGTAGTTTTCAAAGGTTTCCAAGCAACTGTGTGTGGTTGGCTCTGGCAGGATCCCAGAATTCTCTCTCTTCCTTTGGGATGGCGCCAGCCAGGAAGCTTCCTGCTGGCTTGGGCTGGTGGGAGACGGCCATCAATGTCCTCTGCTCCGGGAACCCGCTGGCTGCTGCTGCCAGGCCATGGAGATGGGGCAGTTTTTCCCCTGGAATTGCAGATTCCAAGGGTTTGGGGCCTTCTGCTTGGGCAGAATCCCCCTGATCTTGAGGGTTTYGGGAAATGGGATCTCAGCGTTCTCCACTCATGGATGGCTGGTGTGGAGTTCTGGGGTGTCCAGGATTGGAGCGATGTGGAGCTGCTGGAGCAATTCCAGAGGAGGCCGTGGAGATGCTCCAAGGGATGGAGCTCCACTACTCTGGAGCCAGGCTGGGAGAGCTGGGAATGTCCAGCCTGGAAAAGAGAAGGATCCAGGGAGACCTCAGAGCCTCTTCCAGTGCCTGAAGGGGCTCCAGGAGAGCTGGAGAGGGACTTGGGACAAAGGATGGAGGGACAGGACACAGGRAATGGCTTCCCACTGCCAGAGGGCAGGGATAGATGGGATATTGGGAAGGAATTCTTCCCTGGGAGGGTGGCGAGGGGCTGGGATGGAATTCCCAGAGAAGCCGTGGCTGCCCCATCCCTGGAATTGTCCAAGGCCGGGTTGGACAGAGCTTGGAGCAACCTGGGATGGTGAAAGGTGTCCCTGCCCACGACATGAGAGGAGCTTTAAGATCCATTTCAGCCCAAACCATTCCACGAATCCGTAACAAAATCGGATTTGGCCGGTGTCCACCGTGGTGTTTAATGCTGTAAAAACCATTTGCTCTACCACAACCTTTTCTGTGATGCTCTGATGGGTTTTTTTCCCCTGTTTGCTGCACACACTGGGAATAAAATCCAATCCCATTTATTCCACTGCATCTCCACAGCCCAAATCTTGGAGTGCTGATGTTTTAATCCCATTTTTTAACACCCTCCTCCCTCTCCATTCCCCCTGGCCTGATGCAAATCCAGCCTTAAGGAAAGAAGCTGGAGAACAGGATTGCTTCAGGATGGAGAGCATTTTTTTGGGRTGATTTTTTTCCCCCATGTTGGTGAATTAGCTTTTCTGACTCTCCAGGAAATAAATATTGTTATATTTATGAATGAATTCATTTTTTATGAATTTATAAACTATTCACACAAGCCGAATACTTTCTAAATTCATAAAAATTATTCATACAAGCCAAAATAATTTCTAAATTCATAAAAAATGAATTCATTCGTAAATATAAAAATATTATATAAAATAAAATATAAATTAAAAAAATATTCATTCATAAAATCTTTATTTCTGTTTGCTTGGCTTCTCCAAAAGGCGTCCTGGTTCCTTGTCCTTCCCTTTTCCTTGGGAAATTGGGAAATGTTGTTGTTGTCCCACCTGGGAGCAGGAGCCGCAGGAATTCACAAAGTCCTCTTGAGTAACAGTGGATTTTGGGAGTGGGAAATATAATTTCAGTCCTCGAGAAATTAATAATATTATATTAAAAATATAATTTCAGCCTGCACCTGAGTCCTCTCCTGGTTCTTGAGCAATCCTGCCTGGGAATTACAAAACCTGGGAGGAGAGATAGGCTCGGAGCCTGTCCTGGTGCGCGCAGGCCCAAGGAGGCTCAGGAAGAAACCCCAAAAATTCCCTTTAAATTTTGACCCCTTTGAGGTGAACTGGTTGGGCTCCTARATCCTCATGGAATGGTTTGGGTTGGGAAGGACCCTAAACTCCACTTAGGTTCCATCTCCTGATTATCCCAATCCCTTTGTCCGAGCAGCTTTTCTCCAGAGGGGTGAATTCCAAGGCCGTGGGGTTTGGTTTGGGCAGAGCCGTCACTCCAGAGGCTTCTCCAGGCTGGAGGGACTTGGGCTCCCTTCCCAGGGTCAGGAATAATGGGATGCTGGCAGGGGGATCCTGGAGGGAAGGGATGTGGCCGWTGGATTTGCTTCCTTTGTTTCCCATGGAAAGTTTGATTTGGCTGMAATCTTTGGGAAAGGGCCTGGAGGGACAGGACGCGGGGAATGGCTTGAACTGRCAGAGGGAATTTGGGATATTGGGAATGAATTCCTCCCTGTGAGGGTGGTGAGGGGCTGGAATGGAATTCCCAGAGAAGCTGTGGCTGTCCCTGGATCCCTGGAAGTGTCCAAGGCCAGGTTGGACGGGGCTTGGAGCAACCTGGGATGGTGGAGCGAGGTTGGAACGAGATGATCTTGACGGTCTTTTCCAACCCAAAGCATTCCATGATTCCATTTCAAATTGTAACAGCAGCRTTTCTCTGAGGGCTCCTGTTGAMCTTGTTACTTTTTTAACGAAATTTAATATAATTCTAATTTATGGGAATTTCAATTAGCAGAGGGAGGAGAATCCAAGTGACATCTCCTGTTGAGGAATAACGATGCCRAACTTCCTCTGAACCAAAATATTGCTGCTTTTCTTGCTGGAATTATTTTGRTTGGAAAAGACCTCCAAGGTCACAGATTGCACCTATTAACAGCACAGAGCCGTCCTTTCAGCTGGAAAGGTCAGCACAGGTTTTTAGGTGATATTTAAGGTGAGCGAACAAACAAACAGAGATTYGGTTGGAAACCCAGGAATCCTTTTCCTGATCCTCCAGGATTGCAGGTGGCCCCAAAAGGATGGATYGGTCCTGACGTGGAGTTTTAAGGGATTACTGGGAGATCATTAAAATCACTCTGCCGCAGCTTGGATCATCCCTCGTGGTTTTAGGACGTCCTAAAGGCGTTTTTAGCTGCGTCCTAAAAGTCTGGTGGAGCGAGGGCTCCTGGCTGGCTCCCGATGGATTGGGAATTTCTCTCTGTGCCTGGTGGATTTTGCASATGATGAGTTGTGATGAGCTTCGTTAGCTCCGGAGCAGCTAACGAGCAACCAGTATGGCAGGCTTGGAGCAAGTCATGGAATCGTGGAATGATGGAATGATGGAATCATGGGGTGGTTTGGGTTGGGAGGGGTCTCAAGGATCATCCAGTCCCACCTCTCTGCAATGGGCAGGGACACCATCCAGTATCCCAGGTTGCTCCAAGCCCTGCCCAACCTGGCCTTGGGCACTTCCAGGGGTGGAGCAGCCACAGATTCTCTGGGAATTCCATTCCAGCGCCTCATCACCCTCCCAGCCAGGAATTCCTTCCCAATATTCCATATAAACCCACCCTCTGTCCGTTTAAAACCCCCCTTTGTCCTGGTATTCCCAGCCCTTAGGTCCAGAAGCTGCATCTGGATTTTCCAGGGATGGAAACAACTTCCCCCAACCTCCTTTTGATGAGGTCCAGGACCAAACTGAACCTTTAATTTTATTAAATGGAATTAGCGGAGTAAAGCCCTAATTAAGGAGGGTTTAACAATAATCCCTCGGAATGAGCAAAGTCTTGGTATCCTGCCTGTGGACTGGGCCGTGCTCCACTCCCTGGGTTTGTTTTTTGGGAATGTTTTGTAATATGGCTTTTGTAACAGAGTTTTGTGGCTCTTTCTGACTAAGAATTTATTTACAAATCCGTCCCTCCCAAGGGATGGCCGGGAAAAGAGGTCATGGAGCGTGGTGGAGTCACCACCCGTGGCCTTTTAGTTTAACACATCCTAAATATTTCATTTTGACTCTTCCAAGATGCCTTTTTTCTTTTTTTTTTTCTTTTTGGTGCAGGTGAAGCAAATCCTGTTTTGCTTAACTGAAATTCCCGCTTTTGCCCAGAAAAACTCTGGGAAGCGGTCAGAGAATTTTAGAAGGCAGTGTGACAAGATATTATTGTTGTAGAGGGAATGGGAAATCCATGAATGTCAAACTTTAGCATTTTGACTGCTCTTCCTACGCTTTCCCGGAATTCACCAGGCGAGTGGGTTTTCCTGCCCTGTCAACCTTTAGGGATGAATATTCCTTTTATTACTCCTCCTTTCTCTCCCTGTGATGTTCGAGCCATGGGATGATGTCACRGGAGCCGAAATATGGCCGGGGAACAAATAAATGTTGTGAGGACTGGGACAGAGGTGGGTGTTTTCCTGGGAAGGCTCAAAGCACTGGAAAAATGCCAGCAACCTCCCTTCCTGGGATTTAGGCTGCTCTTGTGGAGTTGGGAATTCCAGGAGAGCTCAGACTCTTGTGGGATTGGGAATTCCAGGAGAGCTGAACCTCTTRTAGGGTTGGGAATTYGYGAGGTGCTCAATTTCTTGTGGGGTTGGGAATTCAGGGGGAGCTCAACCTCTTGTGGGGTTGGGAATTCTGGGAAGAGCTTGACCTCTTGTGGGGTTGGGAATTCTGGAGGAGCTCAAACTCTTGTGGGGTAGGAAATTCCAGGAGAGCTCAATCTCCTGTGGGTTTGGGAATTCAGGGGCAGCTCAGCCTCTTGTGGGATTTGGAATTCAGTAGGAGCTCATCCTCTTGTGGAGTTGGGAATTCTGGAGGTGCTCAACCTCTTGTGGGGTTGGGAATTCTGGGAAGTGCTTGACCTCTTGTGGGTTTGGGAATTCTGGAGGAGCTCAACCTCTTGTGGGATTGGGAATTCAGCAAGAGCTCATCCTCTTGTGGAGTTGGGAATTCTGGAGGTGCTCAACCTCTTGTGGGGTTGGGAATTCAGGGAAAGCTCCAATCCCCCTTTTATCTGGGATGAGCCCCCCAGCTCCCTCAGATGCTCCTTGGAAATCCCTTCCCAGCCAAGGGAAAGAAGTCAGGAAGTGCCTCAGCCTTTCCCTCRTCCTTTGTTCCCTTTCCCTGTCCTTCCCACAAAGGATGGAGATTCCCCTCTGCCCCATTTTCCATGGATCCATGGGAATATCTTCCATTGCCTTTTAGATGCAAGAACCAGATTAATTCCAGTTGGGATTTGCTGCTTCTCCCACTTTCTCCCTGTCCAACCTCCCACCATCCTTGTCCTGAGTTCCTGCCCTCCTTCCAGAGGCCACAAACTCCCTGTTTTCCATGAACTCCATAGGAATGCCCTTTCCAGGAGGAATATTCCCTAAAATCCAACCTAAACCTTSCCTGGCACAGCTTGAGGCCATTTCCTCTCATCCTGTCCCTTGTTTCCTGGGACCAGATCCAGACCCCCCCGACTGGATTCATCGTGGGATTCTTTTGATCCAGTTTTTCTCCAGGATGAGCCTYCTCAGCCTCTCCTGGTTCTCCAGACCATTCCCAGCTCCATTCCCATCTCTGGGCATGCTCCATCCCTCCAGGCTGCTCTTCCAACGTGATTGACATATTCCCAATTAGCATCCAATTCTTTTTTTAGGCCCAGTTCTCCCCCAGAATTCTGTTCCAGTATTTTAGATGGAAGTTCTGGYGAGCAGGAAGCGTTAATCCATGAGATCTCCACGGACATGTTGTCCTAGGGCGTGCAGGAACGGCAAAGAGACAAAAAAAAATTTCCTTTTCTGGAAGGACAAACATGAATCACTTTGTGCTCCTCTGTGAGTAATCCTGCAAATCCGGCAGGAATTCTGCCACATCCCACCCCATCCGCGCTTCCATGGAGTAGCATCTCCCAGCTGGGTGAAGCGGAGTTGAAGATAAAATTTAGAACAAGTGATAAAAGTCCCTTTCTAAAAATACGGCACCCTCTTGTCATCGGCGTCGCGGTTTTCCCGAGGAGCCAACGGGAACATTTTTCCCTGAGGGAAACGGGATTTGTCATCCACAAGCTGTCACGGTTCCCGTGACCTGCTGGCTCGGGAGGAACCCTTGGGAATTTGGTCCCAAACRTGAGGAGGAGTGGGTGGATTTTGAGGGTTGGTGTTTTGGAGCTGGGACATCTCCGAGGTCTTTTCCAACCCGAATTACTCTGAGGATGCTGGGGCAGGACACAGGGAATGGTTTCARACTTTCWGAGGTGGGAAGCTGTGAAGGARTTCCACACCCTGTGAGGCCCTGGAATGGAATTCCCAGAGAAGCTGTGGATGCCCCATCCCTGGAAGTGCCCAAGGCCATCTTGGATGGRGCTTGGAGCAACYTGGGAYAGTGGAAGGTGTCCCTGCCCATGGCAGGGGTGGTGGAATTCCATGATCCTGAAGGTTCTTTMCAACCCAAACTATTCCATGRTTTTATTGTGATTCCRTGWTTTTATTGTCTCCTCATCCTCTCAACATGGAGAAAGTGGTTATAAAAGGAAATCTCTCCTCATTTGTGGAAAAGATTTTCATCCCTGGTGGCTCCTGGTGATATTTGGAATTTCGTGGAATCACTCTGGGTAAAACTCAGATCCCCACGTCCCCTTCTCTCAGCCCTTTTCCATCAGAATTCAACCTTGGAAAATCATTCCTTAAAGCCCAAATCTGCCYGAGGGAAGAGATTTTTCCAGACTTTCTTTGTCCTGGGGTCAATCCTTCAATTTGCAAAGTTGGAAGGAGGGAGAAATCCTCCAGAAAAATTGGGAGACCTCTCGGATGGATTAGGTCTCATCCCTGGCTTTGTTAARCCCTTCTGTAGCACAGGCTGGGTTTAGTCCCTTGGTTTTAAGGACTAAACCAAATTTTTGGGAATTTACTGGATGTTATTTCTGTGGCACTTGATGGTGGTATCGGAAAGGGATGGAATGGGGATGGGATGGGATGGGATGGGATGGGATGGGATGGGATGGGATGGGATGGGATGGGATGGCACAGATTCCCTAACTTAATGCTCCAGATATCCCAAATTCAGAGTGAAATTTACTGGCAGGGACAGATCTCATGGGACCTCAAAATCTGGTCTCAGATTTTCCTGACTCCCTGAATTTCCTAAATTTGCTCCAGGTTTTGTCATTCTACACCTGTTACAGGTGTCCCACGCAATTCCCATGTAACACCACAATTCCAAGGGTCTGGATCTGGTTGATCTCATAGGTCCCTTCCAGCTCAGCATATTCCATTTTTCCATGGTTCCCTGCCATATCCATTATCCCTGTGACTTCATCTGGTGCTGGTCTGGGTGCAGCATTCARCCTGGAAATTCCTGGAATCATGGAATCATGATTGGAAAAGCCCTCTAAGGCCATGGAAYCCAACCRTTAACCCAGCACTGCCAAGCCCACACTAAAACCAAATTCCTACATCTCAAATGTCACGGAGCATCTCCTCTTGGATCAGGGGTTGATTTTTGGGTGGTGTCACCTTCCAAGCTTCGTTCCTGGCCTAAAAAGATGGAAAAGCTGGTGAAGGAGCGAAGGATGTGGAGGTTTTCCTGGGAAAACAGGTTTTGGGTCTTGTTCCATTATTTTGGTGAGACTTTTGGGTAAATGTTGCATTGGTTGGATTTTTGAGCTGCTTAAAAGCTGATATTTGTCTCAAATCCTTGTTTTGTCACAAATATGAGCTTTGCACATGGATTTGGTTCCAAGGCCACACAAAATTCCTTTGAAACCCTTTTTTTTAAACCACCATCACAATGGTGGCACTTCAGGGTGTCCAGGGAAGATCCAAGAAGGAAAACACAAGGAATTTGGAGACACCAGCCTGGTTCTGGTGGAGCTGGGTTCAATTCCCCCCTCCCTGGGCATCTCTTTGTTTAAACGAAGGTCTGAATTTGTTCTTCTCAGAATAAAGAGGTGGTGCCGAGCAACAGCCGTAACTTTATCCCTGACATTCCCAAGATCCCGCTCTGGCTTTGTCCAACTTCCCAGCTGATGGACAAATGAGCCCATCCCACTTAAATCATCAGCGTGGTGATGATTAACAGGGATCAGCAATGGGAGGGAGGAGACAAAAGGCCCTCCTGAATATTTGATTCCTCATCCTCTCAACATTTCAGTTGTTCCAGGTGAAAGGTTAAGTGGGGATGGAAAAAAAAAGAGGGAATTTGGGCTGAAGTTCTGCAGAGAAGTTAAAATTTGCTGCTCTGCTCTCGCTTGAGGGCTCAAAATTTATCCCGGGTCTGGGTTGGAGAGATGGAAGTTTAAAGTTGTGAACCTCTCCGAGATTGCCTCACCCCCTTGGAATGGGCTCATCCCGGGTTGTGGCGGGCGGAACAAGGCGGGCATTGAGGGAGTGGGTGCTCGGCCAGATGTTTTCAGGGAGTTTCACAATGGTCCTTTCATTTCCTGGGCCCAAGTTCTGACCGGAATCCGGGGCGAGGAGGGAGGATCGCGGTGGTTGATGGAGCTGCCGGGTGGGAGGCTCCTGATGGGAGTGAAAATCCCAGGARAGGATGAAAGAGGTGTCTCTGAACTGTTGGGAATTCTGTGGAAAAGAAAATTAATATCCTCAATCTGTTGGATTCCCTAAAAAATGGGAAATCTAGTCCTGACTTCCTTTATCTTTGGGGTACTAGGGGCAAAATGTTCTGTGGGTTGGATTTCTGAGGCCCTTCAAAGGTGACTTTTCTCCAAGGTGTTCATTTTGTCCCAAATCTGGTCTRGGAGTTTCCTAACTCTGTGAATTTCCTGAATTTCCTAATTTTCAAGGAGTTTCACAATGGTCCTTTCATTTCCTGGGCCCGAGTTCCGACTGGAATCCGGGGCGAGGAGGGAGGATCGYRGTGGTTGATGGAGCTGCCAGGTGGGAGGCTCCTCATGGGCGTTAAAATCCCAGGAGAGGATGAAAGAGGTGTCTCTGAGCTGTTGGGAATTCTGTGGAAGAGAAAATTAATATCCTCAATCYGTTGGATTCCCTAAAAAATGGGAAATCTAGTCCTGACTTCATTTGTCTTTGGGGGACTTGGGGGGCAATATTCTGTGGGTTGGATTTCTGAAGCCCTTCGAAGGTGACATTTGTCCAAGATTTTCCATTTAGTCTCAAATCTGGTTTTGGATTTTCCTAACTCCATGAATTTTGCTCCTAATTTTGCATTTCCTAATTGAATTTCCTAATTTTATTGTTCTGCAGTTGTTACAGGTGCCCCATGTGACACAACAATTCCCACGTAACACCACAATTCCTGGGGGTTGGATCTGGTTGATCTTTAAGGTCTATTCCAAACCAAACCRTTCCATGGTTCCTTCCAACATTCCTCCCAAATTCTTTCCTTGAAGGTCCCTCTAGAAGTTCCAGGTGTGAATTCTTTTCTGTTATTCATCCGTGGAGAAAGTGTTGGAAATTTCACGGATAATTTGGAGAGTTCATGGAATCTCCATCCACGGAGATGTCCAGAATCCAACCAGACACAGYCCTGATCCATCTGATCTGGATGGGCCTTCCATGAGCAGGGAGGTTGGATTAGGTGATCTCCAGAGGTGCCTRCAAGCCTCAGGTGTTCTCTCATTCCATGAAAAAAAGTTCTTTTAGGATCCGGAACTCCATTTTGGGGGTTGTAGGGGATTTTCCAACTCATCCTACCCAGGCAGGAGCTCTCCCACTGTGTTTTTTAGGGAATTTCCGGGTGGATCCACTGGGAGGAATCCCCTGGAACTGATTTTTGTGCAGAGGATTGAGTTTGAATTGTGGCTTTGAGCTGAAACRGAGATAAATCAGATTCCAGAGAAATGTGTTTTATTGGACGTTTGCACCATAAATGACCCGGACAAGGATTAATTTCCTTTTTCTTAGGGAATTATTAGGGATTTGTCTGGATAGAGGATGGTAGCAACCGTGGGAAGGCTRGAACTGCTCCAATTATGGAAAAGTTATGTGATTAAGGAGAGAGATGTTTGTGGATTCAGGAGGATGATGGTCCAGTGAATCCAGAGGAAATGAAAACTTCCCAGGCTGGGAATTGGGAATGTCACAGCAGTGAGCAGGAGATGAGTTTGGAACAAGGGAGAGGACCCTGGCGCAGTTTTCCCAGAAAATCCATGACTGCCCCATCCCTGGAAGTGTTCAAACCCAGCTTGGACAAGTCTTGGAGCAACCTGGGATAATGATAAGTGCTCCTGCCCATGGAATTGGAATATTTGAAGGCCCCATCCAACCCAAAACATTCCACAATCTTATTAAACAACCGGAAAAGTATGGATCTGTTCCGGCCTGGCGAGGGTGTCTCCCATCTTCACCAACAAACAACTGAATTCCCTGATTTGGATGCATCAGGACTCTTCTTCAGTTGTGGTGCTGGAATTGCTGCCTTGCAATTCCTTGATTTTATTTCTTGTTTCCGTTTCTGTGGAGAACGGCTGGAGAGGCCCCACGTGGATCCTTGAGTTAATGGTTTCCAGAATAAATTGGGACAGAGGTGACCCTGAGGATCCACGTGAGCCGGAGAGAGGCTGGGGCTGGAAAAATATTTGGTTTATCTTGGAAACTGGGAAGGGATTTTTCCCTGTGTGGTGAGGGGCTGGAATGGAATTCCCAGAGAAGCTGTGGCTGCCCCATCCCTGGAATTGTCCAAGGCCAGGTTGGAAAGGGCTTGGAGCAATCTGGGATAGTGGCAAGTGTGGAAAAATTCCAGATCCATGGAACTGGATGATCCCACGGATCCAAATCATTCTGGGATTTTTCCCCACCATTCCCTACAGGAATGTCCTTTGTAGCAGAAGCAGTTCCTGATTATCCGCAGGAGCGGAAGTGTGGGTGCCACAATTCCCCTTCTAAAATTGGATTTAGATTGGAAATGGAGTTTTATTACACTCTCCAATAACTACTTTGTAACTTCCCAGGGTGAGATGAAGAGCTCTCCCAGCTAATATCCAATAATATCCAATAAAATGGGAAGCTGTCAAGGTTAAAGGAAATAATTGTAATTAAAGGCCGCCCTTAAAAATGAAGTTGGCTTTAAAATAAGAAAATTTATGCTGCTCTCAGATATCGAACAGCCAGAACAGAGTTCAAGGCTCTGCTCTTTGCTTTCTTCCACATTTTTCATTATAACTTCAGGAAGAGAATTTTCACCATTGCTTAATCATTTTATCCCTAATTATTCCATAAATAAATTAAAAGCTGCCAGAAAAAAAAAAAAGTCCAAACTGCCTAATTGACAAAAATCTAAATTTGAGTCTCTCAGTGCTTTGACTGTCTCACATCAACTTTTTTTTTCCCCCATTTTGAGACCTTTTAATTTTCTATTCTGAGGGATTTGAATCCTTGCTCAGTGCCAGGGAATAGATTGTCCTAAATTTCCACACATCCCAGAGGCAGGTGAGGAAGAGGAAGCTTTTATTCCAGAGGATGAAGGACAAAGTCCTGATTTTCCCCTCTGGAGCTGCAGCTCCAAAATTTCCGGCGCTTTAGGAATGTCTGGGGTAATTTGAAGTTCACAATAAACTCGCGCTTGATTATTTGAGTTTTCCTCTCGAATCCCAACCCCATTTCCTGTTAATTCCATGCAGCTCCCTCGCCAGTCACAGCAAGGGGTAGAGCAGAGGAATTGTTTATGAATTCATAACTTAACAGGGAAATAAACAGCGATTTATCCAGCAGTGCCTCGCTCCAGAGAATTATGGATACAGATAATAAAGGGCAGGGGGAATCTTGGGATAGTGACTTGAGGGGCTTGAAAAATAACAGATATTATTTAGACCCAAATACGTGATATTTTTGTGGAATTTCAGGCTCACAAAACACACCCCAGACAGGATTTGAAGTTTCAAAACCTCAGTGCAGAGCAGGAATCTGAAGGACATTTTTTTATTTGCATCACCTGATACTGGAGCCTCCTGAAATTATCTCGGAATTTCAAATATATCCTCAATTTTGAAGATAAAATTCTTATTTTAGAACCTGAGGGTACTTCTGGAGCACGTGATGGCGCCTCTGATGGGTTTGTTGATCAAAAAGAAGTTGCGACGTCGCGGAAGGAAAAGTGCGGAGGATTTCAGGGAATAACAAAACATCAAAGCAGTTGCTGCGGGAAAGCGGGATGAATCGTTAGGAGCTGGGATTGATTTCTGACAGCAGAGAGATCGTGTCAAAAATGCCTAAAATTCAGATGGAAATCGGATTTTTTTTTGAGAGCTGACCCCGGTGTTCTTGTGTGTTGTCAAAAGTGGTTTTTTTTTCTGAGACTGTTTTCTGGGAGAAAAGAATCCAAAATTGTTTGGGAAGAATGGGTGAGGTTGTGTCACATCACATTTGGAATTAACGTGGAGTTATGGAATGGTTTGGTGGGAAGGGACCTTCAAGATGATCCCAATCCAACCCCCCTGCTGTTGTCAGGGACACCTTTCACCCTCCCAGGTGAAATCCTGGCTTTGGACACTTCCAGGGATGGGGAGGCCACAAATTCTCTAGGAATTCCATCCCAGCCCTTCACCACCCTCCCAGCCAAGAATTCCTTCCCAATATCCCATCTATCCCTGCCCTCTGGCTGTGGGAAGCCATTCCCTGTGTCTGTCCCTCCATTCCTTGCCCAAATTTCCACTCCATCTCTTCTGGAGCCCCTTTAGCCACTGGAAGGGGTCCAAGCTCTCCCTGGATCCTTCTCTTCTCCAGGCTGGACATTCCCAGCTGTCTCCAGTGAGTGACTCAACCGTAGCTTGTTCAGTGTCTTAATTTGAGGTGATTTGCTTCTAAAACAACAAAAAATTATCCCCGAAAAGCCCACCTGAGTATTTTTCTGACGCGTGCTCAGCTCCGAGCGGGAATGCGACTCCRACAATAAAATAATCGGCTCAAAGGCAGGCAGTGTTGTGAGTTCCTAATGAAATGCGTGCCGGAGCTGCGGGTGGTAAAGCTGGAATATCATTGTCTGCCTCAGGAATTATCCGGATTTTTTATTCATCACGTTCAAAGAGCTGCAGTGGAAGGAAGTTGGTGTTRACTGGATGCGGAATTCCGGGTGCGGAGCTCAGCGCTCACGCCTCAGATGTGGTAGAGGAGTTGCCCTGAAGAACTTGTGATTTGGATAAAAAGGATCCAAAAATTTGRTGTGAACTAAAGAAAATTATTGATTAGTTGTAGTTATTGTGTTGTCTGGGATTCTTCCCTCTAAATCTATGTGAAGGAATTAATATTCATTTAATTGGAATGTGCTTGCACCTCGGATGTGGTAGAAGAGTTGCTCTGAAGAACTTGGGATTTGGTTAAGAAGGGTCCAAAAAATTTGGGATAAAAGAAATAAAATTATTGATTAGTTGTAGTTAGCGTGTTGTCTAGGATTCTTCCCTCTAAATCTACCTGAAGGAGTTAATATTAATTTAATTGGAATGGCCTGATCAGTCAGAACTCCGTACTAAAGGGTGGATTCCATGGCTGTACAGGTGTGGAAATGAAAAAAACTCATGGAGTTCACCCTCATGGTAAAGCCTTGAATGGACGCCCAGAGTGAGACCTGGATTTGGATGTAAAACTCATCCCATTTCCCAATAATCTGGTATTGGCCTCACCATCATGATTGCTACCATCCAAAATCCATAATTCTATGATAAAAACATCCAGTGAGACAACAGCTTCTAGACAGAGCACCACGAAAGTGCTGAAACTGCTTTTCCCCGGATCCTCATTTGCTGAAACAAGCGCCTTAATGGAGATTTTTCCCCCTGCAGACTTCCCGGTGTCAGTTCTCCTATGGATCCCTGGCAGGGATGTCTTGTGTAAATAGACTTTGACTGGTTGTTACTGGAGCTCCCAGTTCCCACGCTGATTCTTATCAAAGCAGATTAGTTCCCAGCCGGAGCCGGGTTTTTCTTTCTTTCCAGGGATTTATCACATCCAAACAAGGCCRCGGCCTTGCGGAAGTGGCTTCATTTGTGTCCTTGGAACTCCTGAGCTTCTTGAAAATRGGATGGGGCTGTTTTATCCCTCCCTGCCTCTTTGGGAAGCAGGACCTAGATCCTGTCTGGTGCAGTGATTCTTATCAATGCAGATTAGTTCTCTGCAAAGCCAGGTTTTTCTTTCTTTCCAGAGATTTATTGCATCCAAACAAGACAGCGGCCTAGTGCAAGTTCAGAGGTCCTGAGCCTCTTGAAAATGGGATGGGGCTGTTTTATTCCTCCCTGCCTCTTTGGGAAGCAGGACCTGGATGCTGTCTGGCGCACAGAACTAATCTGTATTGATTAGTTCCCAATCAAAGCCAGGTTTTTCTTTCTTTCCAGGGATTTATCACATCCAAACAAGGCCACGGCCTAGCGGAAGTGGCTGCGTTTGTGTCCTCACAACTCCTGAGCCTCTTGAAAATGGGTTGGGRCTGTTTTATCCCTCCCTGCCTCTTTRGGAAGCAGAATCTGGATCTTCTCTGGTACACTGAACTGATGTGCATTAATTAGTTCCCAGCCAGAGCCGGGTTTTTCTTTCTTTCCAGGCATTTATCACATCCAAACAACGCCACAACCTAGCGGAAGTTCAGAAGTCCTGAGCCTCTTGAAAATGGGATGGGGCTGTTTTATTCCTCCCTGCCTCTTTGGGAAGCAGGACCTGGATCCTGTCTGGCACACTGATTCTAACCAATGCAGATTAGTTCCCAATCAAAGCCAGGTTTTTCTTTCTTTCCAGGCATTTATCACATCCAAACAAGGCCACAGCCTTGCAGAAGTGGACACGTTTGTGTCCTCAGAACTCCTGAGCCTCTTGAAAATGGGATGAGGCTGTTTTATCCTTCCCTGTGTCTTCAGGAAGGCTGAAAGCAGGACCTGGCTCCTGTCTGGCAGCTTTGGATAATCACCTCCTGCACAGGGGTGAGGTTTCACCCCAGTGCTTCCATTCATTCTCCCGGCCTTTGGATTGCGTTGAGCACGCCTGATGGCATCAGGTTGTTTATTTTTCCTGGAGTGCTTGGCTCCATCCCAGCTCGATGGGATCCAACCAGCTCTTCCACAGATCACCTCTTTGAGAGGCGCCCGCCGGGCTCTGCGGGAAGCTAAACCCGGAGTCGAGTTCGTTTAAGGATTAAGTGTTTGCAAAATTCCTGTAATTGCCCRGCCAGACCAAAGCCAGGGAATTAAACCAGGATAACACAACCCTCCCGTGGATATTTGAAGCCCTGATAGCATCAGGRCCCAGGGAACGCCACAACTTGTGGTTGGAAGAGCCATTAAGGAGATTTTCCTGCTTTTCCAGTTGCCAGCCTCTCTCTTTGAAGCCAAGAGCCCCCCATTTGGCCAAGAAAAGTCCTGTATTTGGTAAATCTCCTGGCCAAGGATCTGAGTTGCTTCCCGGATTTTTTTTAATTGGAATTTTTTTTTTAATTGGAAATTTTTTTGTAGTTGAATTGTCTCACCTCTAAATTTGATGTTTGTAGTTCTATAGGAGATGCTGTTAAATAATTCTGGGAAATGAGACTGGGTGGGAAGTGGGTTGGGATCATGGCTGGAGCTGTTTTTTCCCCCTCTTTAAATTATCCAAGGAAAGTGTGGCTTCCTTAGGATGTAGAAATCCAGGGGGAAACCCCATGGAATGGTTTGGGTTGGAAAAGGATCTTCAAGACCATCTCATCCCACTCCCATTCCATGGGCAGGAGCACTTTCCACTATCCCAGGTTGCTCCAACCTGGCCTTGGACACTTCCAGGGATGGGACAGCCACAGCTTCTCTGGGAATTCCTCCAAAACCAGATTTCTTCCAACTCTTTATCCTCCTCCTTTTCCCCACTCATCCTCGCTTAATTCCCGCTGCTAAACTGSAAGTAAAATTCTGGAAATGGCTCAGACTCTGCCGTGGAGAGCACAACCCCTGTGGAATCCTGAATTTATTTATTATGMATTTTTTGCATAATAAAAAACTCAAGATCCACTCTCTGACGCTGCTGTGGGTGTTGATAAAAGCTTGTTTTCCTCAGGGGTGATTCCATCCATGGATTCAGTTTTCCCTCGGAAATTCCGCGGGGAACAACGCCAGGGCCTGAAGTAACGTCACAGAAATGAATAAAATCATCTCCCCTTGGGTGGCCAAGCATTTTCTGACCTTTCCTGGTTCCAGATCTGCTCTGTGAATGTTTCAGAATATTACTATTATTTTAATTTTTTTTTTAGCAGTTGAATTCCAACAAGATGTGAAGTGGTTCCAGGACAAAATCCCTTTTAGGGTTATGAAATTAGGCATCCAGCACCCTCCCAGGGAAGAATTCCTTCCCAATATCCCGCCTATGCCTGCCCTCTTGTTGGAGCATGCCATTCCCTGTGTCCTATCAACTTCTCCAAAGTGAATTCCCTCTCCAGTTCTCTTAGTCACCAGAAAGATTTATCAGGAAATTTATTTATTAGGAGTTATCAGGGAAAAACTCACAAGCTTGGTTTCCAGAAAAATATTTCCAGGCTTTTGAGGAAAAAATCCTTGTCTCCAAAAAAATATATCGGATCTGTGAGAAGAATTTTTATTGCCTTCATTATAATCATTACAGGAATGTTTTGGAAGCAATTCCAACCCTTTCCTTGATCCACCAAGCCTGAGTTGGACTGGGAAAACTCGTTCCACCAGTTGAGATTTGCCAAGTGGAGGAGTCTCCACATTCCCTTCGTTGCTCACATCAAAAAATTTGCCCGTTTTTCCCTGTTTTGTGGTTTTTCCTACTAATCCATGATTTCTGGTGGGCTTCTCTGGGAAGAAATTTTACATTCCTCACTGGGAATGGCTCTCCCTGGGGAGTTTTTGGGATCTCCCTGCCCCAAATCYGTGCTCGGTGCCTGGGATTTGATAGCAGGGCTGGCACAGCAAATTATCTCCCCTGGCGATCAAGTATGAAACGCTCGGAGCAATCGAAATTAATGGATGGGATGGGATGAAATTAATGGGATGGGATGAAGGTCAGGAGGATTCAGGTGCAGACTCAGCTCTTGCTTAACTATTTTAGGCCACGCTTAAGTGGGTTGACAGCGTGACCCTGAACTTCGAGATGTTGGGTGTTGATGGAAATTCAACTCCAGGCTTTGATTTGTCGCCGCTCTCGCGTTGCTTCTGCAATTCCAAGAGATTGAGAGAGGAATTTTGGACAACTCTTTACAATTTGGAGTAGAATTTTTTAGCATTCTGCCCCTCTGCTGGAATTCCCGCCTGGAATTCTGCATCTGTCACTGGGGTCCAACATCAGGAGGATGTGGAGCTGCTGGAGCAGATCCAGAGGAGGTCATGGAATCGCTCCAAGGGCTGGAGCCAGGCTGGGAGAGCTGGGAATGCCAAGCCTGGAGAAGGGAAGGATCCAGGGAGACCTCGGAGCCCCTTCCAGTGCTTAAAGGGGCTCCAGGAGAGCTGGAGAGGGACTTGGGACAAGGGATGGAGGGACAGGACACAGGGAATGGMTTCCCACTGCCAGAGGGATAGATGGGATACAGAGAAGGAATTCTTTGAGAGTGGGAATTCCACTGGCATAGAATTCCCAGAGAAGCTGTGGCTGCCCCTGGATCCCTRGAAGTGTCCAAGGCCACAACAAAAACCCTGGGTCAGAACCCCCAAAACCCCACAAAGATCCTGTTCTTTTTTGTGGGATTTTTGCAGGATTTTTGCAGGATTTTTGCAGAGTTTAATCGAGACATTTTCCCAAGCAACGTTCTCCCATCTTCAATCCAGCTGACAAATCCCAAATTCCCTGACATCCCCGTAATTAGCTGCAAACAGCTGACTTGGAGCTGGACAAAAAATTGCTAAATTTGCCACGTTCTGTGCTGTTATTTTGAGTTATTCATCTCGAAGGACCGTCCTTCACCCCGGAAGCTCAAGGCGCCAAAAAAGTTCCACGCTCTGGGAGAAGCAGGATCAGCACTTGGCAATTTCCTGGCTTTTTATCCCAGCTCTCCATCCACAGGATCCAAATCTCTCCCTGTTTGTTGCTCTTGAGYGCTGCAAAATGAATTTCCTGGAGGAATTCGGTTCCTCAGGAGGAATTTGAGAGCAAGGAGCCAAATTCTCCTGGGAAAAGAGCAGATTCCTGTTTATCCCACCCCCTCTGTTCCCACTGGGAATTACGAGGTGCTGCAATGACCTATTTGCATGCCCAAAGCTGTGGTATTGGATTTTATGGGATTAGTGATTGTCCCTCATCTCGTTTTTATGGATAACTGGGATGAGGTTATGTCACTACCACAGCCCACACCCCCTTTCCATGTGGATGAAGAGAGGGATGTGGTCAGATCGTGGAATCGTGGAATTTGGGTTGGAAGGGACATAAAGGATCATGGAATTCCAACCCCCAATCTTCCATTATCCCAGGTTGCTCCAAACTCACCTTGGACACTTCCAGGGATGGGGCAGCCACAGATTCTCTGGGAATTCCRTCCCAGCCCCTCAAAGGGAAGAATTCCTTCCCAATATCCCATTTATCCCTGTCCTCTGACAGTGGGAAGCCATTCCATTGTCCTGTCCCTCCATCCCTCAYCCAAAATCCCTTTCCGGCTCTCCTGGAGCCCCTTCAGGCACTGGAAGGGTCTCTGAGGTTTCCCTGGATCCTCCCCTTCTCCAAGATGAGAAGGAATCCCATTCCATTCCACCCTATCCTATCCCAGTCTTTTTTYCCCTCAGTCTTTTAGGACCAAAAAGGAACAAATTCCAGGTGTTTTCCTTCCCCTTTCCTTTTAGGCTTCTCCTTTTATTTTTTTTTCCATCTATTTTTTGTGTTTCCTGATGAATTTCCATCCTGATTTTCCTGCTGGTTGCCCTTTCCTCGGGATTCCTCTCCTCATCCCCAAACCTCAGTTTGGGAACTGTCAAAACCCAGTGTAAAATTCCCCATTTTGGCAAATTGATGGAGAGAATTTGGATTACAGGGGAAAAAAATCAGATCAGGGGCTTCCAAACCCTCTGGTGGTCTCTTAATGACTTTGTGGAATTCCCGCCTCTCCAGCACCTCCCGTTTGGATTCTCTTAAATCATTAAAAAGAAATAAAAAGTAAAAATAAAATAAAATAAAATAAAATAAAGATAAGAGTGCAGGCTCTCCACACTCCTGCCAAGTAGGTCAGGCTTTTCCCAGTTGGACGGTTTGGGAAGCAGACATTATTCGGAGTGACTTTTTCCAAGTTTTTTTTTTTTTTTCTTGATGAATTGAAGACAACTGGAACCACAAAAGCGGTTGTAAATGTTGCTCCAAGACTGGAATTACAGGGATAGTAAAACCACCCCAGTTAATTTAGGGCCAGATTAAAATAAATATTGGTGAAATTCRGGAAAACAAGTGACGCATTCCTGGGTTTTTCCATGGGGGAAAAGCTGCAGGATTGGGACAACACGGCCTGAAAGAAGGGAAGAGGAAAATGGGACAGAGATCCCTCTGKGYATTTTAAGCTGTGGAAAAAGYTTTTCCCAGAGGAAAAGCTGGAATKGTTGAGCTGCTGCTGTTGRATKGGGGKTTTTTTTTGCCCAGAAATACAGTAAGGAAGGAATATCTGGACATGGAATCTCCAGGATATGGAATACCAGTGTGGTGTCACCATCTCTGTCGGATGAGGTTGGGAATATCCARCCTGGAGAAGGGAAGAGACCTTGGAGCTCCTTCCAGTGCCTGAAGGGGCTCCTGGAGAGCTGGAGAGGGATTTGGGATGGAGGGACAGGGAATGGCTTCCCACTGGGAAAGGGGAGATTTAGGTGGGATATTGGGCTGGAATTCTTCCCCTGGAGGGTGGTGCAGCCCTGGAATGGAATTCCCAGAGAAGCTGTGSCTATTCCATCCCTGGAATTGTCCAAGGCCAGGTTGGGCARGGCTTGGAGCAACCTGGGATCTTGGAAGTTGTTCCTGCCCTTGGGAACAAGCGGATCKTGAAGGTCCCTTCCCACCCAAACCGTTCCATGGTTCTGTGACCAAACTTAATCCGGGAGACTGGATTAATAAACTGCTTTCTTGATTTATTAATTGTTCTGCTTTCCAGAGCAAATCTTCTGGAATTGTGCATGGATATTCATGGAATGGTTTGGGTGGGAATGGACCTTAAAGCCCATCCAGTTCCACCCTTTTCCATGGGCAGGGACACCTCCCACTATCTCAGGATGCTCCAAGCCAAATCCAGCCTGGCCTTGGACACTTGAAGGGGCAGCCACAGCTTCCCTGGGAATTCCATTCCATCACCTTCCCACCCTCMTCAAACACATTTTCTTTCTCTCTCCTCGGAATCTTCCCTTTTTTTAGCGTAAATCCATAATTCTTGTATCTAATCCAGGCCCGCATCGACTCCCTGGAATTTCTCTGCCTGGAAGGAATAAAAAAAAAGCCTCTTTCAGGAAATAATTCATTTATGCCACGGCTCCTTCCAGCTGAGAGAATCCTTAAACTCCCAATCCCTCCCCTGCCGTAATTTTAATTTTGTTTTAAACCTCTCCAGATAAATTGCGGCTCCGAAAATTTTTTAGGCGGAAAGAAACATTGGGAAGAAGAAGAGTACGGAGCATTAAAAATGGATTACACGGTGTCACTTTTGGACTCCTTGCCTGAGCAATATTAAATATTTAGGATTTGAATCCCAGATTTGATCTTGATTTCTCCACGGCTCTGAGGCTTTCCAGGTCTTTTCCAAACTGCTTTTTCCTGGGGAAAATGGGATTTTACCTTGCGAGGAGTTCACCTTGCGGCTTGGTGGGGGAATCTCTGTTCATGTCAAGTCTTTTTTTCTCAATTTTTTAAATTTTTGAGTGTTTTCTCCATCGCCTTCCCCAGCCATGTGCTGCAGCTGCGAGTTCAGAACTGAAGCACAGTGAGGTCAAACTTTCAAACGTTCCTTTTTTTTTCCCCTTTTATTTTTTTTTTCCCCTTTTATTTTTTTTTACCTGAAAAAAGGCAAATCTGAGGCCGGTCTGGTCTTAAACATCAGGATTAGGGAATAACTCATGGTTGAAGTGGGAAGATCGGAAACTTTCTGGGGGGGTTCAAAAAAAAAGGAAACAAAACAAGAAAATCCCAAATAACACCATTTAAAAAAAAAAAACCTCTTAAATAATTAAATTCTTCTGAAAAAAGCCAGGGAAAAAAACTAAAAAACTTCTCTGTGGTTCCTTTCTGTTGCAAAATCCCGGGGGAGGCCGGCTCGGGGAGGGCAGCGCCGTCACCCACACGGCTCCGGAGGGGAGGGATCTCTGCCAAGGCCCTCTGGAGACTCCGTCTCCTCGGGAAGGGCGTGCGGAGGCTCGCTGGCGGATTTGGGAATTGGACCCCCCAATTTGGACCCTTCGGGGTGGCCCCGGAGTGTCCTGAGGAGCCCCGGAGGGATGGTGGGAGATGGCAGATGAAGGAATGATGGGATCTCTCCGTGGAAGGAGGTGGGCGTCGGCGGCACCGGGAGCGGGTTTGGCRCGGTTGTTTTTGGCGGATTTTGGGATTTTTTTTCTCGGGAGGAGAAAACTCGGGGAATAAAAGGCGGAAGGGTGGAATTGTTGAGTGGTTTGGGTTGGAAGGGGGTTAAAACCTCATGAAATTCCACCCTGCTGCCGCTTCCAACCTTCCAAAATCTCAGGTTGCCCCAAGCCTCATCCAAACTGGCCTTGGGCACTTCCAGGGATGAATTCCTTGGGAAYCCCATTCCAGGGCCTTCCCATTCTCCCAGGGGAGAATTTCCTCTCTAATTTCCCACTCAAACTTGTCTTTGTGCCGCCTTAGAAGCTCCTCGGTGCCACCCTGCAGGTGCATGGGGCTGTAATTCCCAAACTTCCCTCTTTGAAGCTGGAATCAGCCTCAGGGAGAGCGGGAATGACAGAAGGAGGGGACATCCAGAGTCCTTATTCTTGGGCAGGTGGAGCAGTTTTGACAGTGGCGGATCCTGGCCCAAGCTTTGCCTCCATCCTGAAATTCCTTCAGAGCACAATTTTCCTGCATTTTTTGGTGCTGATTATCCATTTTCCGTGTTTATTCCCCSCAGTGTTTTAATTAGGATCACGGTTTGGGGGAATTGGTGCTTTAAATGAGGCAGGAGAACATCAAATATTCCCTCATTTTTAATTCTTCCCATTAAACCCTYGTGCTCTGATGGTCAACTCCCAAATACACCCAGGACTGACGGATTTTGGGGATGTTTAAGGATTACTGGGAGCAAAACACTCCCTGGAAAAGGGGACAGCTTTATCCAAGCCCTTTTCCATGCAGAATGAAGATGGAAAAGGGCTCAGAGAAACACTGAAGGCTCTGTTCCCATGCCGGCGGATGTGGTCAAGGGCCGCGATCCRTACGGAATTATCCTGGAGGCGACGGGATCCTCTGGAAAAGGCTACAAAACTCCCAACAGCCCAAGAGCTGTCCCAAGTCCTTTCATTGCTAAATCTTCTCTACCCTAATTTATGCTAATGAGGGGAGCTCTCATCCCGTCTCCGAGCTCTTCCGTGGCGTGTGTCACCGTCTGGAATGCTTTGCTYGGGATTGGGAATGTTTTCCTGGTGAGCTGGGACCAGGGGAATGAGCTGAGGGTGTTTTTGTGTTGGGTTTTTTTTTTTTGTGCTCTTAATTTGAGAGTCGAGGGBTTTTTTTGTGCTCTAATCAAGAGGGTTTTGATGCCGTAATTAAAAGCRCGGAGTTAATGGGTGTTCCGCGGGAATGTAAATTCGCCGGGAAAATCCGGAGTCGAGAGAAACTTCGGAGGCCAAAGCTCTTTTTGTCTATTGTAATTAGGGGTGTGGTGCTTAAGGAATATTAATTAGCCCCACGGGGGGGAGGTTGAGGAGCCAGAAAAATGCTGCCTTCTCCTCTAATTCCCGGTGGGAGTTCAGGAGCTGCCGGATGAGCCAAGCCTGGGAGACAGCAAGGAACAGGGAGAGTTGGGAAGGGAAGGGTGTCCCTCATCCTCCTCCTTTAAAAACAAACAATGGGAATAAAACCCAAACAAATCCAATTTCAGGAGCTGGGTGCGACTTTCTGTGGGAGCTGGGTTTGCCAAAGGAATTTAAATCCGCGGCTCCCCCGGGAATTGCGGTTGTCGGTTTCATCGGAATGGCAAATTTGGGATGGTTTGTAGGCTGGGAGAGCTGGAGAGGGGTCTGGCACAAAGGATGGAGGGGCAGGACTCAGGGAATGTCTTCTCACTGGGAAAGGGTGGGAATATCAGAAAATGGGGGCTGACAGTCAAATTTAGGTGAATTTTTTTTTAAATCAGATAATTTACAGCAAATAAATCATAGATTGGGCCGGGTTGGGACCTCAAGAGATCCAAGGTTTTATGGGAATGGAGCAACTGTAGGAAATGCTCTTCAGACAAGAGTCTTGGAAATTAAAGAAACCAGAAAATCTGAATAAAAGCTGGTTTTTACGCCAATAAAAAGGGCAAAGAGAAATATCCAGGTGATTGTCCTGGCAAATCTCGGGGGCTTTTGGGAGGAACAAATGTGTTGGATGGTTGGAAAATATTAATAAAGGAGAGGAGAGATGGGAATGTCCAGCCTGGAGAAGGGAAGGATTGAGGGAGACCTTGGAGTCTCTTCCAGCACCTAAAGGGGCTCCAGGAGAGGGATTTGGGATGTGGAATGGAGGGACAGGACACAGGGAATGGCTTCCCACTGCCAGAGGAGAGGGATRTTTGGAATATTGGGGAGGAATTCTTCTCCGTACAAGGCTGGGAAAAAAATTCCTTTTTTCTCCCTGAGCTTTCCATTAGCAACTTCTAATAGGGAAAAAATCCTTCCCTTGGAAAAGCTGTGGATATTTCTCTTACCTTAAAGCCAATTCAGGGAATTCCCAAATCCTACGCTCTCCGAAAGGTCGGGATAAGAGATGAGTTTGTCCCTTGTGAGATCCCATTTTTGGGGTTTTTTTTTAGGAAATACTCATTTCCCTGGCAGCTGCTCCCTGTTTTCCTCAGGGATCTGATTATCCCAGTTTTTCCTCCTGCATTATCTATGGAGCCATGGAAGGGGACAGGAGATGTCCCTGGTGTCACCACCGTGTCCTCCCTCGGCTTCCTGCTTCCCGTCCTAGATCCAAATTTGGTAGAAAACCTCAGGTTTGGGATTGAAACATCAGGTTTGGGGTAAAAACTTCAGGTTTTAGATCAAAACCTCAGGTTTGGGACTAAAACATCAGGATTTGGGATCCAAACCCTGGATCCCAGGATTTCAGGAGGAAAAACTTCAGGTTCAGGATTGGAACCTCAGGTTTGGGGTAAAAACTTGAAGTTTAGGATCCAAACCTCCAGTTTAGGATCAAAACCTCAGGGCTTGGGATCCAAAYCCTGGATCCCAAGATTTTGGGAGGAAAAACCTCAGSTTTGGGGTTGAAACCTCAGATTTGGGGTAAAAACTTCAGGTTTAGGATCCAAACCTCMGGTTTCAGGTTCGGAGCCTGGACCACTTGGACTCGAGTTTATTTATGGAATTGCGGGTTTGTTTGTGGAATTTGTGAGGTAAAAAAATATTTCCAGGATCATTGAGCCCATCCTGGGGCCCAACCTCACCACAGCCCCGATTTCCATCTCCAGGGATGCTGATTCCCATTCCAAAGTTTTTCCACAAACATCTCCAGGGACGGTCATTCCCATTCCAAGATCTTTCCATAGACACCTTCAGGGATGGTGATTCCCATTCCAAAGTTTTTCCACAAACACCTCCAGGGCTGATGACTCCCATTCCAAGGTCTTTCCATAGACACCTCMAGGRATGGTCATTCCCATTCCAAGGTTTTTCCACAAACACCTCCAGGGCTGGTCATTCCCACTCCAAGGTTTTTCCATAGGCACCTCCAGGGATAGTGATTCCCATTCCAAGGTCTAATCCTGCTTTCTATGAGGAAATTCCAGCCAATCTCCAACCTTATCCAGGTTTAGGGCAGAGGAGGTTGGATGTGTCCCYAAAGGACGTAACAGAAATTGGGAAACACCAGGATGGGGTGGTCAGTGATTGTTGGAAGTGTTTGGGAATGACTTGGCTCCGCATTCCAATGGGGAAAATTTCCTTGGGAGCCTCCAGGGATGTAGGAATTGGTGGAAAACACAAATCCCACGGAAGCAAGGGGTTGCTGCGGTTGGGATTGTTGGAATTGCCTCAGGGTCCTCTGGAGCAGGGCAGTGTCCAGACAGAATTGAATTATCCAGGAATTCGTGGGAATGGAAAGGGCTCAAGACACATCGGGATCTCTGGATAGGTCTGTTCTGASGTCATTAAGTGTGGCACTAACGAACCTAATCCCATTAACGAGGAGGTAAAAAAACCCCAGGAATTGGTTCCGGGAAGTTGCATCRAGGATTCCGTATGTTCTCCCTGTAGGGAGGGATCACGGGATCCAGCTAGGGATCATGGGAATAAATGATCCCACTGATCCCATCCGGGCTCCGAGTCCTGCAYAACAACTTGGGCACTTCCAGAAATCCAGGGGCAGCCACAGCTTCTCTGGGAATTCCATCCCAGCCCCTCACCACCCTCCCAGCCAAGAATTCCTTCYCAATATCCCACACAAATTTCCACTTTTTCACTGTGAGGCCATTCCCTGTGTCCTGTCCCTCCATCCCTTGTCCAAATTCCCTCTCCAGYTCTCCTGGAGCCCCTTCAGGCWCTGGAAGGGGCTCTGAGGTTTCCCTGGATCCTTCTCTTCTCCAGGCTGGACATTCYCAGCTCTCCCAGCCTGGCTCCAATCAGGAAGAGAAGGATTTCCGGTGGARTTCTGTGGTCTGGGAATGGGATGAGGTTCCCACAGTGCTGGGGACTGGAAAGATGGAAAAACTCCAAACCWTCCTCTTTGTCCTTAAGGGATGGGCAGGATGAGGCAGGTTTGGGGGTTGATCCARATCCAGGTGGAAGTTTCAACGGGATCAAAAATTCCAGGCTTAAAAAAACTTCATAAAATCGTGGAAATTTCATGGAAATTTCACGGAAATACTTCATCAAATGCTCAAACCCATGGTTTGGGTTGGGAGGGAAAATCCCGATCCCAGGTTGCTCCAACCTGGCCTTGGACAATTCCAGGGATCCAGGGGCAGCCAYRGMTTCTCTGRGAATTCCCTCCCAGCTCCTCACTCCCCTCCCAGAGAAGAATTCCGTGACAAAATCCCATCTATCCCTGCCCTCTGGCAGTGGRAAGCCATTCCCTGTGTCCTGTCCCTCCATCCCTTKTCCCAARTCCCTCTCCAGCTCTCCTGGAGCCCCTTCAGACCCTGGAAGGGGCTCTGAGGTTTCTTTGGATCCTTCCCTTCTCCASGCTGAACATTCCCARCTCTCCCAGCCTTTCTCCAACCCTTGGGGCAATTCCATGGCTTCCTCTGGACCTTCTCCAACATCCCTACATCCCTCTGCTTTTACACCCCAGAGCTGGGTGCAGAATTCCAGGCGGGAATTCCAGCAGAGGGGCAGAAATCCTCCCTTTTCCTGCTCCAAAACRTTTTCCATCCCCATTTCAGCCACGGGAGAAACAGGATTGGATAAAATGGGATYGGGATCACCCCACCCCCTCCCCTCTCTGCTTTCCAAGTATTTCCCTGCCTGACTCAACTAATTAATATCCAGGATTTATGATAATTAATTCCGAACACRCCCTGGAGTTGCTCAGGTGCCCGGAGTGTCGTTCCCTGGGCTCTGGGAATTAATTTGGGAGGATTTATTCCATGCCTGGGCTTGACACGGAAGCGCTCCGCTCTTCGGCACATTCCCAGCTTTTTCCTGGAATGCTGAGCCACGGAAAGCAGAGGGAAAAGGGAAGTCATTTGCATGTGGTTGCCTAATGAAGCTGTGGAAAATTAGGGAATAAACTGCCCTGGGAGAGCTGGAAGTTTACCAGGGACGAGAGTTCCCATGATCCCCAAAGGCTTTGGGAATTGTTCCTTGGGAGAGGGGATCCCCTCAAGGAGAGCTGGAAAGGGATTTTGGGAAAGGGATGGAGGGGCAGGACACAGGGAATGGTTTAAACTGGCAGAGGGAATTTGGGATATTGGGAGGGAATTCTTTCCTGGGAGGGCGGTGAGGGGCTGGGATGGAATTCCCAGGGAATTCCGTGGCTGCCCCATCCCTGCCAGTGCCCAAGGCCAGGTTGGACCGGGCTTGGAGCAACCTGGGATAATGGGAAGGGTCCCTGCCCATGGAAAAGGGTGAGATTGGATCATTTTCCAAAGTCTCTCCCAACCCAAACCATTCCATGAGTCCATGAACTTCACCTCCTGGCTGCAGATTTCAAAAATATTCAAAAAAATTATTATTCTGGCTGAAAAAAAAAAAATAAAATCAGGGAAGTATCCATGAAATGTGAGGACACAAGGAAGGGATTCCTTCCTAGGAATTCTTTGCCGGAGCCTGGAAAAATCCTGCAGGGAAAGGTGCCACRGGGAATTATTTTCAGCTGAGGGGAAAATCTGGGACTTGGAGTGTCAAAGTTCAGGATTTTTGCTGGGAAAATCCTTATGGAATGGAGCTGCCAGCCCGGTTTCCTTCTCTGCGATTCCTCATGTCTTCATTCCATATTTCCTTTTTTTTCTTATTTGTCCAAGATTTTTCCTTGCTTAACATCCTTTGTTCCTTGTTTTGTATCCAAAAAAAATCGATTTGGGATGATACAGGATCTCTTTAGGCACTTTAAAAGTCATTTGTGGTCTAGATTCCAGGTGGGAATTCCAGGTGGGGATTCCAGGCTGACCCACATGGCACAGCCCTTACTGTTAGAATTTGGGATTCTCCTGATAAAGTATGGGAATTTATTGGGACTGAGAAGATTCCAGCTTGGTTTTCCAGCTTGTTTCCCCATCATTCCAACAGCAAAGGAAAGTTGGATTGATGTCGGATCAGTCTTGGATGTGCATCCCTTGGGATGCAACCTGAGGAAAATCCGGAAGGGAGATGCAGGAGGAGCTTGGGAATGACTTKGGAAAAGCCAGAATGGATGAGGGAAAGGGGAGCTCCAACCCTCCCCTCCACGTGCTCCAAGATCCCAATAAAAACACCGGAACATTCTCCACACGGATCCAGGAATGGAGCGCAGCCACGCAGTCTATACCTGGAAAAACAAAAAAAAMCCAGGAATTCATCCACAGCTTGTTCAGCTCCTTATCCAAGCTAAAAAGCCCTTGGGATCACTTCTCTGTTTTTTTTGGGAATGTTGGGAGGAGTTTTTGGGGGATTGGAGGAGCACCTCACGTTCCTGCATGTTCCCACCTCAGGAAGTTGTTGGGTATCTCACAAACGATCCCATAAATTGGGTGCAAAACCGGGAATCTGAGCGGAATCGGCGCTATCAGAGCTGTCGATCTGGTTCATTTGAGGAAAATGAGTAATTAGGAGGATTTCGGTAATTAAAAGCTGTTATCAATTAGGAGCTGATAACGAGTCCTGCCACGGGGCCCTTCTTATCAGGGGCCTTGCCGGAACAAATCCAGGCCCACCAAGGATGATGATGATGCTTAAGATTTAGGATCCAAACCTCAGGATTAGGATCCAAACCTCAAGTTTAGCATCAAAATCTCAGGTTTGGGAACAAAACTTAAGATTTGGGATCAAAATGTCTGATTTTAGGATCAAAACCTTAAGTTTAGCATCCAAACCTCAGGTTTAGGAGCGAAACCTCTAATTTCTGGAGCAAAACCGCAGGTTTGGGATCAAAACCTCAGGATTAGGATCCAAACCTCAGGTTTGGAATCAAAACATCTGAGTTTAGGATCAAAACCTCAGGTTTTGCATCCAAACTACAGTTTAGGATCAAAAGTTCAGGTTTGGGATCAAAACCTCAGACTTAGGATCAAAACCTCAAATTTCAGGAGCAAAGCCTAAGATTTCAGAAGGAAAACCTCAGGTTTGGGATCAAAACCTCAGAATTAAGATCCAAACCCCAGATTTTAGGATCAAAACATCAGGTTCAGGATCAAAACCTCGGGTTCAGTCATCCAAAGCACAGTTTAGGATTGAAACCTCAGGTTTGGGATGAAAATGTCAGGTTTAGGATCTAAACCTCAGGTTTGGGATCAAAACCTTCAGTTTGGGATCGAAACCTCAGATTTGTGAGCAAAACTTTAGGATTAGGATCCAAACCTCGGATTTTAGGATCCAAACCTCAGGTTCAGGATGAAAACCTCCAATTTTAGGATCAAAACATCAAGTTTGGGATCAAATCCTCAGGTTTTAGGATCCAAAATTCAATTTCTAAATTCCAGAAGCCTTTTCCTTCCGTCCATAGCACGGAATCGAGACATGAGAGCGCTTTGGGATATTTTTTCCATTTATCTCCAACGCAATTCCGCGTGAGCTGATGCCGATCCCGCTATGGAAAAAAACATGGATATTACCCAAAAAAAAMCCCCAAAAAAACAAAAAAAGCTTTTCTTGGGCTCCCAGCAGGAGCAAGAAATTACTCCAGGAGCTGCCACAGGAAAGGAGGAGCCGCTGCCACTCCAGGCCCGGAGCAGCCGCTGAGGTAATTTTGGGGGCGGCGCCGACGGAACCATCGGATTTTGCTCCGGGAATGTTTTTCTCCGAGGGTGCCCAGCAGCAGGCAGAGCCCGGAATAGCTCRGGATGAATGGAAAATCCAGGAGGTTAGAGGCCTCTGTGATTTTTTTTCCCCATTATCTTTTGTGTTAAATCCCAAATTAACGAACGCGGTTCTTTTATTCCCGCGTGGCTCTCCTGGAATTCTGGGGGAGGAGGAGGAGGAGGAGGAGGAACAGGAACAAAAGCCCTGAGCCATGGATATAATTTTGGAATCAGCACGGAGCTGTTGATCAACCTGGTTGTGCCCAGCCTGCTTCCAAACTCTGGAAAAATGGGATTTAATGTTGGATATCTGCGCTTTTTCCCAATCTGAGTCCTCCGGAGCAYTGGGATCCTCAGAATTTCCAAGCTTTACTTGTTTGATGGGCGCCATCAATCCTGTGGAATGGGATGGACACAAAATCTCCATAAATGGGATCAACAGTTCCTGGAAAACCCCAAGGTGGCTGCAGCCGATTCCTTGGATTTTGGGATGTGGCAGATTTTAAGGGAGGAGGTTTAAAGGGGCCTCTCCTCCTGCTGTTCTCCAGAGGATCCCTTGGTCTCAGGAATGTTTTGTCGTTCTTGCTGCATGGCTGGAGAATTCCACTTTGACCAAAAAAAAAGGGATTTCAGCATCCCAAAGTCTCTCTGGAATAAGGATGGAAGGGAATGYGGAAAAGCACTTCCTCCTCCAGCTGGAGGAGCTGCTCCTTTCCCTCCTGGATCCAGGCTGGGGGATGAAGGGATGGASAGGAGTTCCAAGGAGAAGGAATTTTGGGTGTTGGTGGGTGAAAAACAGGATATGCCCCATCCATGTGGGGCTCACATCCCAGAAATTCCCAATGTCCCRGGCTCATTCCATGTCAGAGAAGCAGGAAAGGRGGGAATTCTGCCCCTCTGGCCTGCTCAGGTGAGATCCCACCTGGAATTCTGCACCCAGAATGCAACATCAGAAGGATGTGGAGCTGCTGGAGCAGATCCAGAGGAGGCCACGGAGATGCTGCARGGGCTGGAGAGAGCCTGGGGGAGCTGGGAATGCCCAGCCTGGAGAAGGGAAGGATCCAGGGAAACCTCAGAGCCCCTTCCAGCGCCTGAAGGGGCTCCAGGAGAGCTGGAGAGGGACTTGGGACAAGGGATGGAGGGACAGGACACAGGGAATGGCTTCCCACTGCCAGAGGGCAGGGATAGATGGGATTTTTGGGAAGGRATTCCTGGCTGTGAGTGTGGGGAGGCRCTGGGATGGAATTCCCARAGAAKYTGTGGCTGCCCCTGGATCCCTGGAATTTTCAGGTTGGATGAGACTTGGAGCATCCTGGAATAGGGGAAGGTGTCCCTGCCCATGGGAAAGGGATGGAATTCCATGATGCTTAATGACCCTTCCCACCCAAACCATTCCAGGCTCCCTGTGATGGATTAATTCCACCTCCCACATTCCTTGGCTGTTGTTCCCGAGTCTCCCCAGTTTTACCCATCCGGAACCACCAGAGAAGGGAGGAGAAATCTGGGGGTGAAGCCAAATTTTTCCAGGCTGGAAGCAGCGCAGGAACGGCTCTAAATCCTCCAAATGGGATTCCTGCCCGCAAAACCCTCGGAAAAATGGGAATGAAACCGCGGCAGAGGAGCAAGAATGTGATGGCTCCATGGGTCCAGCTTCCATGGGCTCAACAATCTGGGAGCCTTCCCAATGGATTTTTTCCTGGTTTTTTGCCTGGATTTTTTCCTGTTTTTTTTTTTTTTTTTTGGATAACAGAACCACATATGGATAACTTTGAATAGCAGAAATCCCAAAAAAAACAGGTTATGAAAAGGCCAAATCGCTGGGATCTCTCCCAGATTCCGTGGGGATTGTCCAGGACAGGGATCTGGGGATGGCTCTAGTGCAGATCCAAAGCTCCAGCCCAGATGGTGCCACCTGATCATTCCTGGAGTGTCGTCCCAAACCGTCGGATAATTGGGAGTGGGGATCCAGATGGATCCACCACGGATTCCAAGAGGGCACCAAATTAACGTCGGTGCTTAATGAGCTCCTCCAGCCCCGAGAGGAGGCTGGGAACGGATCCAAGTGTCCTCTCCAGCTAAAGGGGTGGTGGGGAAGGGAAAACCAGGATTTTCCATGGAAGGGATTCCACGGCTGCAGCATGGAGGGGTCTCCCGTTGGTCGTTTTCCGTGTTTTTGACAAGCAGGAATGGTGGCGAGACGTCCATCCTTGGCGAYGGTGGAATTTGGGCACTGAATGGGAGAATTCCAAGTTTCCTGTGCTTGAAGGAGGAAGGSAACGTGCCCCGGGTCACCTCCAAACCTCTCCTAAAATATTGGGGAAACACGGTTATAAAAACAGGGAAAAACGGTGTTGGGGAACTGCAGTTTCCCATCTCCCACTTGGAATGCGKATGAAACCTTGGAAAAGGGAGGAGGGGGTGTTCTGGCTCTCCTGATTTGGGGTTTTTTTTTGGGAAAAATTCCCAAAAAATTCCTRAATTCTTTTCCCGCTCCAGTTGGAACGCTGAGTTTTCCTTTTCTCCGGTGCATAGGGAAGCTCCTGTAGCCCAAATATCCAAGATTTTTAGTGG
Source organism: Cardinalis cardinalis (assembly GCA_014549065.1). Classification (NCBI taxonomy): domain Eukaryota; kingdom Metazoa; phylum Chordata; class Aves; order Passeriformes; family Cardinalidae; genus Cardinalis; species Cardinalis cardinalis. The sequence continues at coordinate 14,357 of JACDOX010000821.1, read as the reverse complement.
AAAATGAGCCCTCCTCATCCTCACTRCCCATCCAGGCCAAGTTTTGAGGAGTATCCAATGGGTGTGAGCCTCTGGAATCCGCTCCTCCTGCCAGAGGGAGCCTCTGGAAGCGGCAGATGCTCCTGCACCTGCCAAGTCACTCTCCCGGGGTGGGTTTGGGATGAGGTTTTGCTCTTTGGGAATTCCTTCGGCAAAGTTCCTTCCAAGGAGTGGCAGAACGCGGAAGTGTTCAGGCTCCTGGCGTGATTTTCGGTGCCAAAGGAGCATTTTTAGGCTGAATGTTGGTTATTGAATTCCCTGATTTGGTTCCCAAAGTGAAATATCCGTGTTTTAATCCATGGAAAAATCCCCACATATATTTCTGGCATTCTGGGTCTGTTTTATTTTGTTTTGKTTTTTTTAAGTTTCAAGGATATTTAGGCCTGTTTGGAATTTTCCTGGGAGTTTATGAGCTGGATTTGGATTAGTCCTGGATTTGGTGTGTTTGAATTCCCTTAGGAACTCTGGAATGAAGTCATTATTCCCTGTGGGAACCCTGTTGGTTTTTAGAGGGATTTTTCTGCAGCATCCAGAGGGAATTGGATCCACTGGGATCCACTGGAATGTGAGGATGGATCCATCAGCGGCTCTGGATGCAAACTCCAGATGCTCCAAGCRTGGTTTAACAGCAGCACAAAATCCTGGAATGGTTTGGGTGGAAAGGGACCTTCAAGATCATGGAATTCCGTGGGCAGGATGGAATGCTTCCACTGTTCCAGGATGTGACAATTCCTGGCCTTCGACAATTCCAGGGATGGGTCTGGGAATTCCATCCCAGCCCCTCACCACCCTCACAGGGCAGAATTCCTTCCCAATATCCCAAATTTCCTCTGCCAGTTTAAAGCCATTCTCTGTGTCCTGTCCCTCCATTCCATGTCCAAATTCCCTCTCCAGCTCTCCTGGAGCCCCTTCAGGCACTGGAAGGGACTCTGAGGTTTCCCTGGATCCTTCCCTTCTCCAGGCTGGACATTCCCAGCCTCTCTCCATCCTTTGGAGCATCTCCATGACCKCCTCTGGATCTGCTCCAACACCTCCACRTCCCTCTGCCCTTGCACCCCAGAGCTGGATACAAAATTCCAGCTGGGATCTCACCAAGGGCCAAAAYTCCCCCCTTTTCCCTCTTCCCACACCACCAGCTGGAAGCTGCYGATCAATGTTTCTCCAGGATGGGGAGAAGGTTTGGGAGAAGAGGGAAAAACTGGGCAACATCCCTCTTTTCCCACCTCCCTTCCCCTCCTCCTGGCAGCTGGGACGGCAGATTCCGCACCAACTGTGCCGAGCCCTCGGATCGCGGATCCYGGGCACGAGTCACGCCATCGGAGCGGTTTTTATCCACACAACATATGGCCCCGTTTCCCTGCGGATAACAAACCCTTCCCTCCATTTTCCCTCTGCTTTTCATCCCCTCTGATGTCCCGAGGAACAGTCCCAACTCTTTTTTTCTGGATTTGGGAGTAGGGAAGCAGCGCAAACTCCGATCCCGTAATTTTCCTCCTACAAAGGATTTTGCGGCTCCGCTCAGCAGGGAGGGAGGAGCGGGGGGGGGAAAGTTCTTTTCCCAAATGGGATTTGCTGTCTGGAGCGCCTGTCTTGGAGCTTGGAATGTTTTCCAGCCTTATCTCCCCAGTCCTAAAAATATCCCGGTGGGAAGAGGGGGAGAGCTGCATCCATGTTTTTCTCCCTCTCAGAGGTCATCGGATATTTAGGAGGTGACCTCGGGAAGGTYGTCTCATTTTTCACCTTCTAATTGCTCCCATCATCCCAGGGASRGGATTTTTTTATTTTTTTAGGGATCAAATTTCACAGGGAGTTAAACGGAGGTGACGTCCTGGGGAAACAAGGATCCTTTGTTTTCATCCCAAATCCTCCTCCTCCTCCTCCTCCTCCTCCTCCTGGAATCCTTCCTCATCCCGATCAAATGACGACAGGTGGCCTCGGAATCACCTGCTCCCCGCCAGCTGCCGCTTCCCGAGGACAAGGAAAATCCATTCCAAAGCCCCAGCTCGGGATTTCCAAGGAATTCGACCCCCCCGGAGGAGGAGCTGTGCCCGATGTTTGCCGTGGCTCTGGCAAAGGAGGAGGAGGAGGAGGAGGAGGAATATTTTTCTCTCTGGCTCAGATTTGCTGTTTGTAGTTCCCTGCTCTTTTTCCGACCTCATTCCATGAATATTTTGGAGTTCAGAAAGCACGGGATGTGCTCCGAGCCTCGTTTTTCTTCCACTCAGGGCTGGGCTTAGCAGGGAAAACAAAACTTTTTCCAAGTTTTTCCTCGGTGCTGCTTTTCCCTTTAGGGTGGTTGTGGATTATTCCTTGTTTTTTCCTGTTATCRAATATACCCTTTCTCCTCCCAGTGGTAAATCTCAGGAAAGGCAGACTTGGAACTGGTATTTAAAGTTATCCCATTCTGGAATTTAATTTTAGGATGTGTATTTAGATTTTATATTTTCCCTGTGTTAAATCCATAAAATCCTCTCGTGCTGTGATACATCTTGAATTCCCAAAAAAAGAAAAGTGAATTTTTACTGTTTTGTTGGAATTTTTGTCCTTTTCCTGCTGTTTTCCAACCTCTGTGACTTTGGGGATCCCACTTTTCCAATCTTCATCCGCACTTGGGCTTTTCTTCCATCCAGGCTCCCCCTTTTTAAGTTTAAAGCTTTAAATTGAACCTTTTTCCCTCGGGATTGGCACAAATGGAAATTTTTTTATGGAAATGAACTTTTCCCTAAGGAGTTAAAAAAACAGGAGTTCAAGGAAAGGGTGTTTTGGACATGTGGTGAGGAGGGTCAGGATTCAGCAGCTGCCACCGGAATTTTTTCCCTGCTCCTCTCCCTCTCTGCCTCCCCCCAGCTGCCACTGCCCCAAAAAGCCAAACTTGGCCTTTTTTCCCTTAAAAAACCCCCCATCCTTAGGGGAAAATCAGGGATATCAATCATGGACTGATRTGGGAAGGGGAAATCCCATCCAGTCCCCCGGACACATTCCACTATMCCAGGTTGCTCCAACCTGGCTTTGGACAATTCCAGGGATGGGGCAGGCACAGTTTCTCTGGGAATTCCATTCCAGGCCTCGCCACCCTCCCAGCCAGGAATTCCTTCCCAATAYCCCATCTTTCCCTGCCCTCTGTCCTGATGATCCAAGAGGGCAAAAATTGGGAATTAAAAAAAAAACAACCAAAAAACCAGTTTAGCTGAGCCAGGGTGATTCCTGAATCCCTCTCACAAGGCAGCAGCAAAACTACCAGGAATTCCAGGAAAATAAGGAAAAATAACATCCTTTCCAGTATTTTTACAGAATTTTCTGGCCAGGAGTTTTTGTGGTATTGGATTTCTGGTCCTTGATGTTTTTCTTTACATAAAATATGAAATGGAGACACYTGAGATGGGCAAAATTCCTTTTCCTGCAGGAATTTTTGGGGCGGGAAGAAACTTCCTTCCCTCAATCCTGATCATTCCAGGTTTTTCTCGGATCGGTGCAGGTTGTTGCTTGTTCCCAGGTTTTTGGCTCAGAGTTCAAAGCATTCCTCTCAAAATTCCCCATTTCCAAAGAGCTTATTCCCATTAATTGTCTTTTCCTCGGAAGATTCCAATTGGAAAAGCAAAACGAGATTAATTTATTACGGATTTTTAGGAAGTGTTGGAGCCGGTGCTGGCAAATCCCACTTGGATAATCTTCACTCCGATTTCTGGAAAGATYGGGAATGAAAATTTGGGATTTGGGAGTGAATTTTTAGCTGATTTGAGGAGTGGGATTTCCTGGAATGCCACCACCCAGAATGATCCATCCTCAAGGTGGGAATCATCTGCTCCAGCTTCACCCAACCCCCACCCTGGTCCCACCTTGGAAGTCGGAAAACTGACTCTTCCCATCCCAAAATTGCCTCTCAAACCCCAGGAACGTGGCTTTTCCAAGAGGGCAAGTCAAGGGAAGGTGGAATTTGGATCCATTGGTTTGGATTTGGTATGGATGGCAATCAATGAGAACCTAAAGGTTTATTAAAAAAACATGGATAATGGATCACAAAGTTCTCCTGGGATCTTCTGGGGCGTCTTCAGTTCATTAAGCTTCTTATCAATTAAAAAACTTAGAGGGTTTTTTTTGGAATGCTGTCCCAGAACCTTGGATAAGATGTTGGATGGGCATCCCACCCCTCGCCAGCCCCTTCCCTKGGATCTCCAGCTCCTCTTTCCTTCCCATCCCAATCCCATCCCATGGTGTCCTCCTCTCCCACCATTTTAGGATCAGAAATTACTCTTCCAGCTCAATCCCGGTCCCGTTTCCTCTCCCACCCCTCGGCAAAAAGAATTCCTATCCTTCTGTCCTCACTCGCCCTCTTCCCTTCAAATCCAAACTTTTCCAGGGCTGATATCCCCAAGCCCTTGACCTCTCTGAGGTTTAATAAGGCGAGAGGCTAAAAAAGTGATTAATTGGCGTCGGGAGAGATATCGGATCACAAAAGCCTCCGGATAAAATTCCAGAGCTCCTTTGAGAGGCTCGAGGTCACCCCGGCAATTTTGCTGCTTTCATGCGGATCCTTCCATTCATCCCTGGCTCTTTTCCTTATCAGCTTTCTGGCAGCTTCCTAAATTCCTTTTTTTTTTTTCTCTCCCTGGAGTTTGAAGGAGATGCCAGAGCTGTGAAGTTCGGATCGGGAGCGTCGGAAAGCGGCCACACGCGCTCTGATAAGACGGAAAAAAATTCCGTCCTTTCCCTTTTTTGGAAGCTGCTCTTTGAAGCCTCCAGGGGTTTGTTTTTTTGGGAGTCTTATCCCYGTGTCCTCAAGGCCAGAAGGGATGGGATGAAGCCAAAGACACGGATGCAAAGTGGGATGTTGGGAGATGGGAGGGGTAGGAACGTTTCTCACGGCTGCGTTCCATTCTCCACGGCAAAAATTCCTCCGGAAAAGGGGGAAAAATTCCTCTGAAAAAGGGAAGGGTGAACCTTCCCTGCTCCTGGGGATTTCCTGACCTTGGAATATCCCCTTTAAAAGCTCTTGTCCTCCTTGAACTCGTCTAATTCTCCTTTGAACCTATTTATGGGATTTGGCTGCGTTGCYGAATTCCACGGCTTAATTAGGAGCTATGGAAAGTCACTTCCCAGAGTTGTCTTTTTAACTCCGGAGCAACCAATTAAAGGGGGGGAGAAAAAGTGTGGAGTCATTCCCTGCTCCTCTTCTCCACGGTGCTGTTCAGGAATAACGGGGAAATTGGGTTTTCACRCTTCTGAAATAGTCTTTGGTTGTTTTTAAGGCTTCTTTGGGAATTCTTTTCCCATGAGGGTGTGATTTGTGGAATTTCCYGGAGAAGYTGTGGATGTCCCATCTCTGGAAGTGTCCAAGGGCAAGTTGGAARAGGATTGGAACAACCTGGGATRGTGGAAGGTGTCCCTGCCCCATGGAATGGGGTTGRGAGTGACGATATTGGAAATCCCTTCCCACCCRAACCATTCCAYGGTTTCTGGGGCTCAATCTCATYCCAAATCTCAGGRATYTTGATTCCCAGTGGAATCAGGGCATTTGCAGCAGGGATGGGATTTTGGGTTTCTTAGAACGTCACTGTTTTGGAGCCTTTGGATGGTGCTTGATCCAACGCTGGGGAGCATCAGATTCCCTCTTGGATTCCACCTCCTGATTCTCCAGCAGGATCAGCTGATGGAAATGCTCATTTTCCATGGGTTTCCTCACTCGGGGAAGTYGCAATTCCATGAGTTCCATTTGTAGCCACCCTCAGTCGCTCTAGCCAGGCCTGTGCAATTCCCAGATCCATCGGAATACCAATATTTAAAATTATCCAGGTATTTACTCCTTCAGGAAGGAGCTGGCAGGAGCTGCAATTCCAAGCTGGCAGAGAAATCCGGGAGCTTCATCCCTATGCAAAAAATTCCTCCTCCGCGGTTTGGCTCCCGAAAGTGCTGAGGAAGAGCTTGGCCAGCCAGGAGCTTTCCCAGAGCACATTCCAAGCCGGGGCATATCCCAGGACGCGTTATCCCGGTTTATCTGGGTCCRGGAATTACTCCAGGGGTGTCATTTRGGGTGCAAATCATTCCCGAGTTGCAAATCCYGGAGTCGTATCTCTGGAAAATCAAAGGGGGAAGTTGTGCTCCGACGCTGTCGTCGGGCCGTGTTATCCCTGCATTCCGCCTCTTCCAGAGCAGCTGGACGAGCAGGAATRTCCCAGATTTGGATCTCTGGTGGTCTGTGGGTAACTAAACGATCCTCAGGGTCCTACCACTCCTTTTTCACTGATAAATTCTCTTGGGACGATTAAATATCTGATAGTTTTCCAATCGTGGCGGTCAGCGGCAAAGGGAATGGTTGGGAACAGTGCAGGGTGGAACAAAAGGTCTTGAGGTGCCTTCAAACCCCACCATGGAGCAGGAAAAAGGATCCTCAAAGTYCTTGGAATGGTGGTGGAAAGGGAAAGGACCCGCTCATGTCAAGGTTGGGAATTTGAAACTAAAAACTGAGAGATTGGGGAGGAATTTGGTGATGGTTGGTGAGGGCCTCAAATGGAATTCCCAGAAAAGCTGTGGCTGCCCCGTCCCTGGAGGWGTCCAAATCCAGGTTGGAGCAGCCTGGGGTGGGGGAAGGTGTYACCACTCACATCCAGGTGAGCTTTGAGGGYCTTTCCCACCCAAACCATTCCATGGTTCCACGAAACGCGACGGCTCAGTGGTGTTAAATTGGGAATCATCATTCCCAGGCTTCTCCTGTCAGGAAGGAATTCTTCCCTTTGAGAACCTGGAATGGAATTCCAAGAAAAGCTGTGGCTGCCCCATCCCTGGAGGTGTCCAAATCTAGRKTGGAGCARCCTGGGATGGGGGAAAGTGTCACCACTCACATCCAGGTGAGMTTTAAGGTCCCTTCCCACYCAAACCATTCCATGGTTYCATGAAACCCGACGGTTCAATGGTGTTAAATCAGGAATCATCATTCCCAGGCTTTTCCCTTTGGGAAGGAATTCTTTCCCCTGAGACCCTGGAATGGAATTCCCAAAGAAGCTGTGGCTGCCCCAAGGGGATGGGGCAGCTCTAATTAAAAAGACGATTTTCCCTTAATTAATTCCCCCTCCTTTTTTAAGCACCTTGACATCTCCATCCTTGAAATTCCTCCAATCCCTGCATTCCCAGCCCCAGATTTTTTTTTCCCATCCTGGCTCTCCCAGGAGCTGGATCAGCTCCCAGATTTCCACCCAGTCCTTTATGGATTTATTTCATTGCTCAGGGATCGATCCGACGCCTGTTCCCGGGAATCTGCTGAGCAAGGCMGGGACAAAGCTCTTCGTCATCATCAACATCCGGAGGAGGATTTTTCTGTTGGATCAGCCTTTGGAGATGCTTTTTCCAACAAAAAAAAAACCTCCTAGTGTTGATGTTTCGGAGAAACCGGCCACAATTTGTAGGAAAATGCTTTTTTTTTTTTTTAATTTGCATGGTAATGAGGTCATTAAAATCTTGTAGGATCACGGGAACATCAAATTAGTTGGGTCGGGAATGACTTTGGAGGTCATTAGGCCTGGCTTTCCACTGGACCGGGTTGCTCCAATCCCACTCCAAGCTGGATTTAAGCTGGGTTTTAAGGAGCTGGAGTTGGTGTCGCTGAGGTTAATTTGGCCTGGGAGCCACTTGGCACCTGACCCCTCCCTCGGTGTCACCTCGGCGTCACCTCGGTGTCACCCCTGCCGCCGGGGTTAACTCCATGAGCTGACCCGGCTTAGGAGGAGCTTAAATTTCCCGGCGTTCCACATCTAAAATGATTTGGAATTTATTGATCGCTGCAGCCCAGGGGGGAAAAAACAGCTGAACAAGCGTTTTTTTGGGATCAGAGAGAAACGGGATCGGATTTCCACATCGATTCCTGGGATTTTGGTCAGAAAGGAGCAGCTCCAAGTGAAGACCTGCGGGGAGAAGGAGGAGGAGTTGTTTTAAATCCCTGAACTGTCCAAAAAGAGGGAAATTAAGTTGAAGCAGGATCAACTTTACCCAGAGTTGAGGCTTCAAGTTGTCAGAGGAACAGGGAGGAGAGGGAAGGATTTGGAATTAAAAATGGAGAGGTTTAGATTGGAATTTGGGAAGGAATTCTTCCCTGGGAGAGTGGTGAGGCGCYGGAATGGAATTCTTGGGGAATCTGTGGCTGCCTCATCCCTGGAAGTATCCAAGGCCAGGTTGGACRGGCCCTGGAGCAAATTGGGAYAGTGGAACGCATCCCTGCCCATGGAATCAGAGAGAAACGGGATCAGATTTCCACATCGATTCCTGGGATTTTGATCAGAAAGGAGCAGCTCCAAGTGAAGACCTGGGGAGAGAAGGTGGAGGAGTTGTTTTAGATCCCTGAACGGTCCAGAAAGAGGGAAATCAGTTTCAAGCAGGATCAGCTTTACCCAGAGTTGAGGCTTCAAATTATCAGAGGAACAGGGAGGATAGCGAAAGGTTGGAATTAAAAATGGAGAGGTTTAGATTGGAATTTGGGAARGAATTCTTCCCTGGGAGGGTGGTGAGGYGCTGGAATGGAATTYCCRGGGAATTCCGTGGCTGCCTCATGCCTGGAATTGTCCAAGGCCAGGTTGGGCARGCATTGGAGCAACCTGGGATAGYGGAATGCRTCCCTGCCYGTGGAATTCCATGATCKTTAGGCCCTTTCCAAACCATTCCACGATTCCTCCCGTCCATCCCGTGGTATCCCTGCTGACACCTCCCCTTCACCGCGGCCGCCCTTGAACCTTGTCCAGGCAGTCACATCCCTTCTCCATCAAAACACCCGGATCCGACGGCTCCCGCCTCTCAGAGCAAGAGAATTCCCTCTTTTCATTTAATTGGGAAGGAATGAGCAGCGGCCGGGGCCGATTGACGACGGATTGGCTTTGATGGAGGAGTTGGTTTTTCCCCTGAGGCGGATTTGGGGTCAGCGCTTTTCCATCGCTGAAATTGCCATGGATTTAGGGTAGAGCAGAGGGCTTGGTTCCCCCCGCTGTCCTGGAATAGCTTTTTCCAGGAGGGAATGCAGGATTCTTTTCCAGAATCTTCCAAATCACACAGCTCCCGGTGTTTGGGTTTTTATGGATCAAGGCTGGGAGCTCTGGAGCATCCGTCTGGATGCTGAGCTCTGATTTTGCTGGACATTCCCTCCCRTCCTCAGGGATTGATAAAAAACGGGATTTGACCTGGCTGTGTGTGGCCACATCCCAGAAATTCCCAGTGGGCAGCAGGAAAGGAGGGAATTCTGCCCCTCTGCCCAGCCCAGGTGAATCCCCCACCTAGGATCTTCTTCCAACTCCAGGATCCAACATCAGGAGGATGTGGAGATGTTGGAGAAGATCCAGAGGAGGCCATGGAGATGCTCCAAAGCTTGGAGCCAGGTTGGGAGAGCTGGGAATGCCCAGCCTGGAGAAGGGAAGGATCCAGGGARACYTCARAGCCCCTTCCAGTGCCTGAAGGGGCTCCAGGAGAGCTGGAGAGGGACTTGGGACAAAGGATGGAGGGACAGGACACAGGSAATGGCTTCCCAGTGGAAAAGTGGAAATTTAGATGGGATATTGGGAAGGAATTCTCCCCTGKGAGGATGGTGAGGCCCTGGAATGGAATTCCCAGAGAATCTGTGGCTGTCCCATCCCTGGAATTGTCCAAGGCCAGGTTGGAGMATCCTGGAATAGTGGAAGGTGTCCCAGYTCATGRAAAGGTGTTGGAAAAAATGACCCTCAAAGGTCCCTTCCCGTGGGGAAAAATTCCATGATTCTCCATGAAAATCACCATTACTGAGCCATGGTGGACCTACCACAAGATTGCCTTGGAATTTTGGGGAGAGGACACTCAATTTCCCAAAATCCCATGGTGAGGGATGGTACCACAGCAATTCCATGGCAAAACCATTTTCCCTTTCTCTATGGAGTGGCTGAGGATCCATCGCGCTCCCAGCCCTCATTCCATGATTTTGTATCCCATTTGTTCCCGATTTTCCAAAGTCTGGCATCAAGGAATTGTGGGGTGTTCCCCCATATTTTAAGTCAAATATTCCTGAAAAATCAGTAATAAATAAAATAATGGGTGTAATAATTAAAGGGTTGTTAATGATGTGGATGATAAATAAAATGATGGGGATAATGAAAAAAATAAAGGATGTGATAATGAACATTAATTAATTAATCAATAATAAATAAACTATCAGGCAGGGGTTGGAACRGATGAGCTTTAAAAGCTTCTTTCACCCCAACCCATTTAATAATTCCATTATTAATTTAAATTTTTATGAAGTTTTGCAGGAGGTTTTAATTAATTTTAAGCAGGGAAAGAAGATGAGAAACAAGATGGGAAATTGGGAAATAAGATGGGAATTGTCCTCTCCTGGAATTTTGCACTGATGGGGGGATTTGGGTTCTTTGACATGTTGGGAAATCTTGGATATTTTGGTTTGTGATTCCAAAGGGATCACCTGGGAGTAGGAAATTTGGGGAGCAGAGCCCCCCAAGTGCTGTGGAGCTGCTTCTGAGGTCTCCAAAACCTTACTGGGAATCCGGAATTTGAATTGCTCCTCATAAAAACATGGAATGGTTTGGGTCGGAATGGGACCTTCAGGATCATCCCGTTCCCTTCCCTGGCCACGCCCCGGCCCCTCAATATCCTGGGAATCCCAAATCTTCCGTGTGCTGGGACAGACCAAGTGTGATTGGCCACCTTGGCCGGTTCTTTGGCCAATCCCAATTCTCCGAAGCCGGAAGTGGCCTCCAGTTCCGTGCCAGATCCGAGTTATGCGGAATGAGACGAGCCACGATTTAGGACCGACTCCCCTCCCACTGCTTTTAGTCTCTGTTCTGCAGGGAAAAGCTTAATCATGGATTTTCCTCTCATTTCCGAGAGGAGCTGGACACGTTTTCCTCCTTTAGGGCAGTTTGATCCAAGCTGGGATCCCACTCCCTGAAAATCCCACTCTTTTTGTCCATCCGGAGGTTTTTAAATCCCGTTGGAAAATTAACTGGACCAGCTGAGGATTCAGAGCCAGGCTGAATCCTGGCTGAATCCCCTCCAGGGATTTTTTTCCTTGCAAATTGGGCATTTCTGAAGAGCCTCCAGGGGTTCATTCCCAGGAAAAGGCGTCGGGATGCGATCCATGTGATCCATCATTGTCTGACTCCGTGGATGTGTCAGGTTTAAGTGGCACCTTCCTCGATAAACCTCACTTCGCTTTTTATTCCTCCCCGTCTATTTCTAGACATTCCTTAAAAACCTTGGAAAAGTAGACAAGGATAAATCCCAAATAACTTCATTAAATCCCTTTTTTTTAATTAAAAACCCACACAAAAGRGGAATTTGAGTAAAGATGCAGATCCCAGAACGTCTCAGGTACCCTCTGGATTATCCAGAGGTGACAAGTGCAGTGTTTGGGGCAATCTGAAAAATCGGTGGAATTCTCGGTTTCTTGGGATTAYGACTTCTCTTAATCCTCTTTGGGATTTTCTAAGCTCCCGTTTGCTGCAGGATGATCCCAAAAATCCCTTTTGTTGTGCTTATGAGGGAGGGGGGTCAGGGCAATTCCAGGAAAATGCAGATGGGGGGAAAGGATGGAGGGCAGTCCTGGGGAGACGGAATTTGGGGATGTTGGTGGGTGAGAAGCCCCACAGGACTCATCCATGTGTTCTGGTCCTGGAAATTCCCGATGTTCTGGGCTCATCCCACAGTGTGGGCAGCAGGAAAGGAGGGAATTCTGCCCCTCTGRCCTGCTCAGGTGAGATCCCACCTGGAATTCTGCATCCAGCTCCAGGATCCAACAGCAAGAGGACCTGGGAATTACTAGAGCAGATCCAGAGGAGTCCATGGAGATGCTCCAAGGACTGGAGCCAGGCTGGGAGAGCTGGGAATGTCCAGCCTGGAGAAGGGAAGGATCCAGGGAGACCTCAGAGATCCTTCCAGTGCCTGAAGGGGCTCCAGGAGAGCTGGAGAGGAACTTGGGACAAGGGATGGAAGGACAGGACACAGGGAATGACTTCCTATTGCCAGAGGGCAGGGATAGATGGGATTTGGGAAGGAATTCYTGGCTGGGAGGGTGGTGAGGGGGCTGGGATGGAATTCCCAGAGAATCTGTGGYTGCCCCTGGATCCTTGGAATTGTCCAAGGCCAGGCTGGATGAGGCTTGGAGCACCCTGGGACGGGGGAAGGTGTCCCTTGCCCGTGGGACCATCCCCATCCCATCCCAGTTTCCATCCCATCCCATCCCATCCCTTCCCASGGATCCCAGGACACGACTGAGCCTGTCCAGCCCTCACCCTCTCCATCGCTGCCACCATCAGGTTTCGGTGTTGGTGCCACCCGTGGTTGTTGTCACTCAGCCCAGCTGTGTTGGGGCCGGTGGTTTTGGGATGGTGCCGGAACCCACGGAGCCGACGCCTTTTCCCGGTGTCGAAATCGGGACAGAGAGGGAAGGAGTTTTGGGATCCTTGGAGTGCCGGGGAGCTGTGCTGCTCCAGCTGGACCGGGGGWGGTTGAATCCAGAATGTTTTGGAGTTTTTGTGGGAAATGCTGCCGGGTTTGGTGATGTGGGCTGGCACCTGCGGGGTCACGCAGGAGAAGTTCATCTCCAGGTTGGTGATTCCAGTCCCTCCAGTCCTTCCCATTCCCTCACGGAATGTGCTTTGATCCCTGACTCTAGACCTTCAAGGGTGGACATTGTGGTGCTCCAAGCCCGGCGTGTGTTTTGCAGACTTGTTGTGTTTCCCCGGGAGCTGAAAATCAGGGATTGGTTGGAAACCCTTTGGAAAATTCTCTGTTTTGTGTAAATAACTCTGTGGGGCTGGAAGAAGCAGTTGTGAGGTTGCTCTTCATCCAGCGCTTGCTGCGAGCACTGATCATGAAACCATTGGGTGCTTGGGGTTTGAAGGGATCTTGGTTGGACTTCCCTTCTTTCCTTGTTTTTTTCCAGACTGGAATGGGTGGGAATCATCAAGCCTTGGGAGACTCTATAGGTGTGGAAGGACAAGTTGTCAAATTGCTCTTCTTCCATGAGCACCAAGTCACGGAGCCATTGGATGGTTGGGAGGGACCTTGGTTGATGCTTCCCCTCTCTCCCTGTTCTTTTCCAGGCTGGATTGGGTGGGAATCATCGAGTCTTGGACATGGGAGACTTGATGGGGGTGGAAGGAAGAGTTGAGCAGTCGCTCTTCTCCATCCCGCACTCGCATCAAAATCATGGGATGATCGGATAGTCGGGATTGGGAGGGACCTCGGTTGATGCTTCCCCTCTTTCCCTGTTCTTTKCCAGGCTGGAATGGGTGGGATTTATCAAGTCTTGAACACGGGACACTTGATGGGGGAAGAAGGAAGAGTTGAGAAGTTGCTCTTCTCCATCCCGCGCTCGCGTCAAATGACAAAATCCTGGGGTGGCTTGGGTGACCTTCCAAGGTCTCTTGGTTGACGTTTCCCTTCTCTCCTTGTCCTTTTTCAGGCTGGAATGGGTGGGATTTATCAAATCTTGGACACAGGAGATTCTATGGGGCTGGAAGGAAGAGCTGAGAAGTCGCTCTTCTCCATCCCACACTCGCATCAAATCGCAGAACCATCGGGAGGTTGGGGATGGGAGGGACTTGGTTGAATTTTCCCTCTCTCCTGTTGTTTTCCAGGCTGGAATGGGTGGGATTTGTCAGGTCTTGGAAATGGGAGACTCGATGGGGGAGGAMGGAAGAGTTGAGATGTCGCTCTTCTCCATCCTGCTCTTGCATTAAATCACGGAATCATCAGACCTTGGGTGAACCTTCCAAGGTCTCGTGGTTGACGTTCCCCTTCTCTCCTTGTCCTTTTCCCAGGCTGGAATGGGTGGAAATCATCGAGCCTCGGACCCGGGAGCGCATGTACGCCAACCTGATCACGGGGGAGTGCGTGTGGGACCCGCCCGCCGGGGTGCGGATCAAGCGCACCAATGAGAACCAGTGGTGGGAACTCTTCGACCCCAACACCTCGCGCTTCTACTACTACAATGCCACCACGCAGAGGACGGTGTGGCACCGTCCCCAGAACTGCGACATCATCCCGCTGGCCAAGCTGCAGACGCTGAAGCAGAACACGGAGTCGCCGCGGGCTTCCACGGAAAACAGCCCCGGCAGGAGCAGCAATGTCAGCAGGGAGGGAAGCACCAGCTCGTCCTTGGAGCAGGAGCTGGAGGGCAGCGAGAAGGTGCAGGAGCAGCGCCCGAGCCGCCAGCCCAGCCAGTATTCCGTGGTGAAGGAGGAAACGGAAAGGTAAAGGTGGGATGGGGTGGGAGAAAATTGGGAATTTCCAGTCTCCAGGAGAAATCCTGCAGGTCTTGGGTAAAGATGGTTTGTGGATGGTTCCTCATGCTCGAC